>PNEQ01120502.1:0-83047 GCA_003012365.1 Medauroidea extradentata | reverse complement strand
CACAAGTTAAGGTGGGTAAATACTTTTCCATTATCGTAGATTCCAGCCCTGATGTATCTCATGTTGACCAGTTGGCAGTAATAATTCGATATGTTTTAGAAAATGGAGACCCTGTAGAAAGATTTCTTTGTTTTCTTCCATGTGTTGGTCACAAATCAGAATCACTTTTCAATGCCATTATCGCCTTGCTTTCACATCATGATATAGACATAAAGAACTGCAGAGGCCAATCTTATGATAATGCTTCGAATATGTTCGGCCAGTACACTGGTTTACAGACGAGAATACGCCAAGTGAGTCCTACAGCTGTGTACACACCTTGCTCAGCTCATTCATTAAATTTGGTCGGGGAGCACGCAGCTAGTTCCTGCAAAGAAAGTAATGATTTTTTCATGCTTCTCCAAAATCTGTACGTTATTCTCAAGTTCTACTAAGAGGTGGGAAGTACTCGAAGTCTGTTTGACAAAGAAAGAAAATGAGAGTTTAAAAAGTTTATCAAAAACTCGTTGGTCAGCCCGTTTTGATGCTTGTAAAAGTCTCAACCGTGATTGGAACGAAGTTACAGAAGAACTTACAGTCATTGTGAATGACGAAACAGAAAAATCTTGCACTCGAAGTGAAGCCTCTGGGTATCTGAGACAAGTAAAACGTTTGGAAACTGCAATTCTTTCTTTGTTGTGGGGTGATTTATTGGAAAGATTCAACGTTACTAGTAAGATGCTTCAGAAAACAGACATTGACCTTTCTGTTACCGCTAAAGTGTACAACTCGCTAACTGAATATATAAGAATTTGATTTTTATGAAAATGGAGCTCTTGTCAAGTCTGATATCATGGAATATGAAGATTCAAACAAACGAAATAAGAAAAGGAAACTTCAAGCACGGGAAACCCGTGAACACGAAACTGACTTCAGTGGCCGAAATAACTTTAAAACGAACACATATTTGGTCATAGTCGACAGTTTGATTGCCGAACTCACACGACGAAAGAAGGTGTACGATGAGTTAAACACAAGATATGGTTTCTTCACTACAGGAGTTGACTTGGATCGTGCAGTTATTGCAGAACACGTGTCAGCGTTAAGCAGTGAGTACAAAGAGGACATGCCAGAGGCTGAAGCTTTTCTCGGTGAATGTATCCATTTTTTTTTTTGCTTTGTCAAGGGCACAATTTTCACACTTTGCAAATTTATTTATGATAACTGTCTACTAGAGTTGTACCCGTACATCAATATAGCTTTGAGAATATTTTTGACAACACCGGCGTCCAACTGCTCGGCAGAAAGTTCCTTTTCAGGGATGCGAAGAATAAAAAAACTATCTGCGGTCTACAACTTCCCATGATCGTTTGAACTGGTTTGCAGTCCTAGCAATTGAATCGGACATAACAAAGCGAGTCAACTACGATGATTTGATAGACTCGTTTGCTCATGGACAGTCACGAAGAAAGATCTTGTAAAATAATCCAGAGATGTATCGTGTTATTTTTCAGTGTGTTATAGAAATGTTCATATTTGTTTAAGTATCCATGATAAAAAATTGTGAAATTTAATCAAGTCAGTTCATTTGGCAGTGTGTGATAAGGAAACTAACCTGAAATTTGGTTAATTTTTCATGAAACTGAACATTTTTTGTGGCCAGAGAATTTACAGATAAAGAAATTGTAATAAACTTTTCAAACATTTAATTACATATTGTTATTTTAGTAAATATAATTTCAATGTTTGTTTTGTCAATTTAAATAGTGTTTATAACTGTGTATATACTGTACTTATTATGGCAATGCACCTTTAGCTTTACATTATTAGTGTGTTCTGCCTTATGGGGGAAGTTGTGTTAAAATATTTGTTTGTGCAAATTTCTTAATTACGAAAAGAAGTATGTCAATTATTTAAATAGAAAGCTGAATAAGATATAAAAATTCTTAAGAATTATTTCAATATTATATGTATTTGTTTATATATTTTTAACGTTTGTTCTGTGAAGTTGTAGTTGGAGATAAACTAACTATTTACTGATTTCAGGCTCATAAAAATAAATACAGATGACGGTCAGCTCACTTGAGCTAAAAATTATTTTAAACATTGCTCCGCTACTGCTTATAAAATTTAAAAAGTCTTAAAATAAGGGCACTACCCTCTAAAGTTTTTTATGCCTATTATATTATGAACTCGTGTTCATTCTAAATGTTATACCTACTGGCAGTGGCAGTTGGCAGGGGTTCGATGTAATGGTGGCTGGAATTTAGTGGTGTCAAGCTTTTTTTAATGTTAATAATATAAAAGGGGCGGCAATTTTGGTGTAGCCCTCCATCAACATAACTATAAATCCGCCTCATTTAATAGTTAACTAAAGGAAACCGTCAGTAAAAACCAGGGTAAGAATTTTTTTAATATTAAATGTCCCTATTTAAATTAAACTTTTCAGTAACATATGAACGACGGAAGCCGTTTCGTATTTGAATTTAGTTTTTATACACTGCTGCAGTTTTTATTAGCTGGAGAGAAGGCAAGCATTTGTTTTGTGTATTGACGAACTTATTTAATCGACTGTGTAGACACCACGAAAGAGTACAATAAAATAAGAAGGCCTCCTTTTCAACATTCAGACTATACATTAACATTGGTGGTCCACTAGTCAGTGTCTGGAATATTGTAACGTCATGGTTTATGACTAATACGAACCTCTTAAAACAAAGAACTGACTTTCATCTTCGAACATTAATTATAATGTCGTAAATACGTTCGTTTCACCTTCATTTAAACATCGCGCATGTTGATGAAGTACGAATGATTGGCTGAAAATCTTCCCCGTCATTTCGAACACTTACAAACATGCGTGATTAGTAATGTTTGGCATCTTTCTTTGAAATATTTTTGTAAACGTTTTCTGTTGGTGGTTTCTGGGAGACAGAGATAAATGTGTTGCCAAAGGGCATTATGGTAGCTTAAGAAAATAAAAAAAATTAGCGGTAGAGAGTTGTGTATATTCAATTTTTTATTTCACGTGCATCAAAATTCTTTACGTCAGAAATTTGAAATGGGATATTGTTTTTTACTGGCATTTAACAGGTAAACTATGTTTGCAAAGGTTAATTTATGTTGGAAAAGAGAAATTAAGTATAGGAGTACAGAAAATAGTTCTCTTCGCTTGTGTCTTCGAACACGTTTACTTAATAATAATGGGTTTTACTGAATTTCTTTAGACGAGAATCGGATTTCTATACGACGGACGTGCCCAAATATTAGTGTTAACAACGAAGCAGATACCGGGAAAGTTAAGAATTTGCATTTTTAACATTTTGCATTTTTGGATATGTTACGTTCTACGAGATGAGAGTCTCAACTAAAATGACGTTACATCTACGTAGTCCAGTGGTCATGAATATTAACTTAACATTGAAACAAACATATGCATCAATTGCCTTTATTAAGGTTCTGTTACTTATCGAACTTGTCTAAAAGTATTGCATTAAAATTTCTCTAAAAATTCTTAACTTTTTAAATTTGTGTTGTAAAATAAATGTAACTACGTCAGTTAAAATTTAATTTATTTTATTTAGTTATTTTGAAAATTCCTAAATAAATTGAATATGAAGTATTATGTGTGTGCTTATAACGGATAACTAATAAATAGATCAAGTAAATTTCGACGAATCTATAATCAAGTAAGAATGGTTAAACCAATAATTGGACCAGTCACCAAATAACTTTCAATTAGCCTTTTAAATGAAAACGCTTAAACACGCATGAAGAAAGTTTTAAACCACGCCAACCTGCGAGAGCAAAATCAGCCGTCAACTGCCCAAGGCCACGATGTCACATTGGAATATTCTTCTAGGTTTCCTGCATTTATTACCTCAATAGAAGAGATTGTCGGTTTATAATTTAAGGTGAAATTATTATATGAACAAGCCAAAATCTATCCTACATTTTTGTTATAGTAAAAGGCGCAAGTAAATAGAAGTTAGCCTGATACTATCTGAAGCAATCACTTAACAGTAACAAAACAAGTTTTCCTCTAGTATTAACTTTTTTTTTTTTTTTAAATTTCGTTAATTTTCACATGCAACCATGCTAAAGACAAGCTTAATAATTCAGATTCACTTAAACTTTGAACCTTCAAATTTTCGTGTGATTTCAACATTTTGCAGATATTAACGTAACTGTGATATGGAAGGAAGTTGTGTAATAGGCTATTTTAAGATTATATTAGTTCACAATCCACCTCAGCGCATAACAATATTGATTGTCCATAAATCACATTAGAGTTTATGTTTCAATTGTACTATATCAGGTAAATATAAAAATTTACGTTTTCTCGTTTCGTTTGTTAGTAACTTCAACCATGATAAGAGTTACGTGTGTAAATTAAAAATTTAAAAAAACTTGTTCATTCATTTTACATCCGTACATCAGGTAGGGCAGTGTTATTTCATACTTTGGCTTCGGGCAAACGCAATACAAGGTAATAATACCTCTAGTTTTTCGGTCATACATTACACTTTCTCACAAAATTATTTTATAATTACGTTGCAGAGATGTTCTTTTTATGTAACCTGTTGAGCATAAAATATGTATTATTCGAAGTTTATAATTACATTCTTAAAGTATAATCTAAATGAGTAGGATGTATGGGGCAGATAGAGATAATAAAGGTGAGTTGTGATTAATTGTCCGTCCAGCAGACGACAGCACTCGTGCTCGCATCTGACACAGTCGACATTGAGTAATGATGTTCTGTGTGAAACAACGAAGCGTCGGCTCTGCTATTCGAAACAGGCTGTTCGAATTGCCTTCATTCTTCCTTTTTCCCTTTCATATTGAAATATTTACCTTCTTTCGTTAACACGCGTGGCCCATCAAATCGCTAGGTATCTTATATTCTCATTTATTAAACTTCATTCCGTTGGTTTCCTTTCATGTTACATTGATTACCAGTGACATTAGCCACACTTGGGCCAAACATATTTTTATTGCAGATAAAAAATGTGAGTAAACGTTAATCACTATTTCTTCT
This sequence comes from Medauroidea extradentata, assembly GCA_003012365.1. Taxonomy (NCBI): domain Eukaryota; kingdom Metazoa; phylum Arthropoda; class Insecta; order Phasmatodea; family Phasmatidae; genus Medauroidea; species Medauroidea extradentata. The sequence goes on along the minus strand of PNEQ01120502.1, from coordinate 78,027 downwards.
ACTTGCATATTCCGATATGACCATTCCGTTACTACCATAACTTTATGAATTATTTAATGAACTTAAAATTTCGGGGTGTTTTCCTTCTGTTGTAAATAAAATATTTCGATCAACCATAATTAATGATAGGTTGCTGAGTTGTACACATTTTTTTTCACTTGTGAAGCAAGTAACCGTTTCAGTCGACATTCGTAACGTTTCGTTAGAAAATTTAATTTTTTTGTGATCTTGCAATAGTAAAATTATGATATTACTAGGCAATAAACATAAAAAATGTAATATAATTACCCATGAGAACAACGATGTAACCAACAATTCTGGTAAAAATAAATGCAAGGTTGGACAATCCCTGCATTTATTTATTTCCTGTAATAACAGTACAGATATACATTAAATTGTTACTAGAAGCACTCATTTGACCGACTATAACAGTTGCATTTCGTTACATACACAGTTGTTCGCATGAACTTTTCAATCAATCAATGTCCTGGAGCTTCTTTTTTGTGTTTGCTACCGTAACTGAAAACCGATAGGCCTATATGGACGTGATTCATGAAATGATCCATACCGTTAGAGCATACAATTCTCTCGAATGGACTCAAAATTAGTGCACTGTAAGAAGATGTTAAGCCAAATAATAATAATTATAATAATAATAATAATAATAATTACAATTATAATACTAATAATACGATAATCTATACAATTCATGGATACGTTAGGTTTGATGGGAAAAAATTGATTTTAGCATCACATCGGCAAATACAGACTTGGGTTGAAGTTGAAATAAAATTATGTAAAAAAACTGATTGTGCTTTATTACTATTGCACTTAAACGCTGTAAACAAGTGTAAAATGTCATGACATAAACTAAGTAATCATCCTATAACTTCAGTTATGTTTAATGTTATAAGTTTGTTCTGAAAGTAAGGCCTAAATTTTTGAGTCCATACAAATTTAAGTATGTTCCAATGATATACAGCGTGTCGTACAAAACATGAACGTACCGATTTTCAGTTATTGCAGTGTGCATGTTTATGCACAACTTGTAAACAAAGTTTAAACCAGGCGATATATTAATTGCGACAAGAGATTTTCGCGAAAACATTTTTGTACCAACTTGTTCCACACTCGAAAAAATAGTTTGTAAATTTAGCAGACGCGCGTATGGAATCGTTAAGAAAGTGGGTATGGTTGAATGGTTTCTCAGACATCCATGGTAGCACTCCTTAGTTATTTTATAAAACAGTCACATGTATACTGAAGATACCAGACTTGTATTGTAACAACTGTAAAAGTTTGCATTTTTACAACACGGAAGTATGGTAACTGTTCCATACTGCGTCTGGGATAATAACAGGAAGTTTTTTTTACAGTTAGTGCCTTGCGTGAAAACCTGCAGCTCTGCTTCGCGGTTATTGGCAGAGCGTTTTTGAGATAAGGGGTCACTTTTTCGATTGTGCCAATCAGAGCAAAGGTTACTACAAACCACACGTTTGTGATTAGCGGGTAGAACCCCAAGACGCTGAAAGTTAAAAACACCCAATCATCGACAATGAAGCAAAACTGAAAATGTTCACACACGGCATTTAAACAGGTTACTTAATTAACAAAGACGATGGCTGTCGGTAATGGCGTTGTTGCCGACGAGACGTGAAGCCCATTCACCTTACCTATCTGCAGTCAAAACGGCAAATAACGAAGGCTACAATTGAAATTCAAATAAATTTTCAGAGGTGATTTTTTGGCAATTAAATAGCATAGTTCAGTCAGTCTTTTCTTATTTTAATATATATATATATATATATATATATATATATATATATATATATATATATATATATAGTGTTACAGAAATTTATGTGAAAGTATTTATACAGACCACGAAGTGTGAAACGATATTATAACAGGTAGAGCGTCAGAGAATCAATGCTACTGTCAGTGCATTTAGAATAGAATCACTTATTATTCTTTGGAAGACTGCGGAAATATTTACTATACGGCTTGTCTCACAAGTCCGGTATAATAGGACAAGTCACATTCCGCCAAGTGCAAAACTAATCATGGCTACAAATTACATTTTTTTTTTCCTGTCGTAGTGACACACGGAGGTGATCACATTGCAGTCGTCGTACTTCAACGCACTGCATCACTACTACAACGTTTCATATTTAACCCATTAATATTTCCCTTATGATACCGGACTCATAGGTAGAGTCCCTGAAATGTCGCGGGTTCAATGACCAGCCGGCTGGACTGCACAGTCCTGTGTACACTATGTCCTCAGTTACTTGTATATTGTCTGCTGCTCCAGTGAGTGGACTGTTGTACATGTGACAAGGTAGCGTGGCAGTCTGTGAGTGTTTTCATGCAGGTCTGCTATTGGCTCATAGTCCTCAAGGAAGAGTTTCAGTAACAGTGACCTAGTCACGTAAACAATTAATGTATACAGCAATTTAAACTCTAACGTCTTCTCAAATGAATTCGCGAAATTTCCGGGTATCTAATTATGGGGCATCCAGTATATTAATAGCGGTTAAGATGCTGACCATGACTATTTCAAATTATAGACCTTTTTCAATGGTTCTACTTTTAAAACACAAAATTCAAGTGTTCGAAAAGTTCAGATGACAGATATGAAATGGGACTCTCAATCCCCAACCACTGAGCACAGAAGAGTTCATGCTTCTTTACATTCCTTCTTGCCAAGGTCAGTTATCAGCTCATTAATAGGAAGTGAGGCTAAAAAGTTAATAATTAGCGAGAGAGAGAGAGAGAGAGAGAGAGAGAGAATGAGATATTTTGGTCAGCTGGTGAGGGGTGACGGTGTGAGAATGGAGCAGCGCCGGAATAAAAGGGTGGGGAAACGGAAGATCCCCGAGAAAACCGCCGACGATTCCCACCTACGAAAATCCGGGGACAGACCCCGCCGGGTATTTAACCCGGTTCGCCTTGGCGGGAGGCGAATGGTCTGATCATTCGGCCACCGCAACCCCCTTAGTAAATAGCAATCGGAAGATTTCAGCAATAGTATAGTGCTGCAATGTAATCAAGCCATCATGGATATCTGAGTTGGTTTCGGTTCAGGCATTCATAAATCTTAAAACAGAAACGTTTGAGTACTTCTTCTCTAGTGCACGTTGCCGTTAAGTACGAACTGCGATATTATTTGTGAAACTCTACTAAAATTAGTACATGTACGATGACACAACAAGGCCAATTAAATATATCTTCCACTATCTTACGATGGCTGTGACTCTAGATAAAATTCCGTAGAGAAGTGGTTTCTCATATCATACAGCAAACCTTATTTTCATGGTTTTTAGGCAAGAGTACATATATATATATATATATATATATATATATATATATATATATATATATGCTTAACGGTCATTCGCGATGAAGTGAGCACTACAAATCTAACCTTCGAAAAATATCACTAACCGTTTATGCATACAATTCAACATTAACTCTAGTTGCCTTGCTGCTTGTACTATTTGTAGCGAAATTATGTACTATAGTTCCGAGTATAGCCTATTCTTATTTAAAAACAACTATATTGAAATAAAAGAAAATGAAATTGACGTTGTTGTATTTTATATGATTAATAAAACATATTTAACAAACTGTATCGATTTACACTGACTACACAATTTATCTTACACGCGCAGCCATCAATTGACGAGTCCAGTGAGGTTAGACATTTCCTGTCGTTAGCCGTTACGCGCGGTAAGATACGAATTGGCTTAAAATAGAACTTAAGCAGAGCTTTCTTAAGTGTTCACTTTATCTCGAACCGCCTATACATGTATCAAATTCTTGTGACAGTAATTTGTAACTTCTTCCAAGGGCACCAAACAAATATTAGTTATTTTCACATATAAAAATATTACTTAAACACGTATTTATATCATGGCCGTCTTTAGTAGAAGGCCGGAGCCTTGAATGTGACAAAACTGCATCGGGGGCCTGCTGCTTGTTACTTCTTGGCCCCCATACTCAATCTGCAACGTGCATTATGCAGCTTCAGTGGCGTGTACACGTCTACACTGACTAGGGCAGCCAATGAGCGACCGGCAGCAAGCCTCCGATGCAGCGTTGCCACATTCTAAGACTCCGGCCTTCTACTACAGACGGCCATGATTTATATACATAGTAATAATTTTGGAAGGTGGTTCCTAATCTATATTAAATTGGGATATTGAAATTTGATGCTCAATTACACAATAACAAATCAAAACATAGAATCAAAACATAGTATTATTTAAAATACATTAACCTTTCGAAAACTAATTTCTGTAATATTAAAACATTATAAATACAACGATCCTAACGACTGCTGACAAGATATAAACGTCAATTTGCCTTCCAATGTTGGACGATGTATGCGTTGTAAAACGCATATATTTCCATTATCAGAAAAGCGATCAACTAACGATGAAAGAAACACATACGTATTTAGAAAGTTGCCACAATTGAAATGATGTTTGTGAAGCGCGTTCGTTTTGTCTCACCTCCGTAATAACCTCCATCTTGGAACATTGACGTTATTAAAAACTTTCACCGGTGCGGTAATATGAGCAGGTAGTTCGATGGTGTTGGAACAGGAAGTCGTATTGTGCTATGAAGACATGTGGCTTTAAGGGTAGTAAATTATGTCCAACACACATTTATATTTCGTTTAAGGGCGCTGCCTACTCGTGCATGAGAGGCTCAAAAGCGACGGAGCAGTAAGGTCGAACTTGAAGTGCGCATCAAATGCCGCGTCGCCTCAACGAGCCAAGCGCTAAACTAGCGTGCAAGGTTCCCACCGAATGGTTTTTACTATGGGACACTAAGCGGTGACCATATAATTTTATTGGTGGAAAGTCTGCGACTAATTTCAGTGCAGGTCGCAATCTGAGTTTCACATACATCCGGTTAGTACATTTTGAAGTACGGAAGGCTGCAATGGCCGTTTTTAGGTATGTTGGAGAGCTCAGAAACAGTGTTCTTAATAAGCATGGTGTCTTAACGATGAGGTTCCGATATTTTCTGAAGTTTGTTTTCTTTTCGTACGTTAGCGCAATGGGTACGCGTGGAATATTTTCGTAGAAAACACCTGTTTACGAACACACAGCAACGCATTTGAAGCGTTGGTTAGGCGGCCGCCTTACGATGATTTCATGCCTGGCGAATGAAAGCTATGTTAGGATATCGCGCGTGTTCCCTTTTTGCACAAAACATACATAATTAGTTTATCTGTAAAAGATAGCACACTTCAAACTATGCATACATGTTGGAGCACATACGGGACGTTTATAGAGACCTAATTAGAGCCAGTGATTTTTGGTGAGAAGAACTTTGCACTAACGTGTTTCACTGTCCTACGTGGACATCTGGATATCTGCTTCGTTGTTATTGACAGAGTGTTTACGCAGAGGTGTCACTCATTTAACTGCGCCAATAAGAACGAGGTTACTGTGACACCTCACGTCTGTGATCTGCGGGTAGAACACCGAAATACTGAGTGTAAAATCATCCAATTACTGACCATGAAGCCGAGCTGCAGACGTGAACATAAGGCATATTGTTTGCAAAATAATATTCACCATAAATCACTGGCTGTAAACATTATACAACATTTTTTAAAACGGATTTGGTTTTGGACAGCTGTATCTCGAGATATGTCAACTAAATTCAGAAACAAGTAAGATAAAGTTCGTTGAATTTACTCCAATATTAACACAAAAATATTATTACGGGTATCGATACTTAAAGGAGTTTGTGAATGCTCTGTAGAGGGCAGGTAAGCCAAAATTTCAGTTTAAGGTTTCCGAAATGTAATCTGAGTAAAGTTTACCAGTGATATAGATAAACGTTTCACCAGGGGGCAGATATAGATGTGGTGTAAGGTGGAGGGGCAGGAGGCAGGTAGGGGGGTAGACTGCCTCGGGCACCGGTTTAGGAGGGGAGCTGGTGGAGCCGAAAATATTTACTTGGAAATGAAATGTAAATAAGTGTAAACATCTACCAACATTTACACTTTTACTAGTCTTGTATTTTTGTATTTTATTAACTTTTAACACCATACAATGTCATAACTACAGTATTTATAATTAGAATGCACACTTAAAACACTGCTAATGGTACCTAGTAAGAACAGTCGACTCCCGATTATCCGCACTAATGGAGGGGGCCGATACCTCGGATAATCCAAAATCGCGTATAATCCAATGTTACCCTTTCTTAGATCTCGGCAGAAAGAAAAAAAATGTAAAATTCATTCCTGCAATAAAAGGAAGCAATTTAATATTGTAGAACATCAATTAATCGCGTAAATGATTAGAGGGTATGCGCTAATAATCTAAAAACACAAATAAAAAACATATCTTGTTTATGCAAGATAAAAATCTCGTTACTCCGGTCAAGCGCGGAGCTAATTGTTTCGCCTGCTGGAAAATAACTAAATATTCTGCGACCCTATCAAAATACGGGTGTGGGCATAACACGTTGGTTAACTACTATGTGTGTAAACACAGAGTGTATTTATAAATAATTTTTATTTTTATTTTTTCAACTATTTAAAGCGAAATATTTTGTGCGGATAATCCGCAAATCGGACAATCCACACACGGATAATCGGGAGTCTACCGGTTTTATGTATTTCTACTGAAATTTTACAGTGTTATTTACGCGAGCGCAAAACCACGTATGCAAGACACGTTTATTACTGTTGGGTAGATTCGGTTGATGGGAAAAGGGGCTCGGGAAAGGATGCGGGGGAAGGAAAGTCTAGATCGGTCCCTGCTTCTCACTTTCTCACTTACCCTGCTCTCGAGTAGGGCAAGCGGCAGTTACAGACGAAAGTCGGAAAAAAATATATATATAAACAAGACACATAACTATAACCACAACGAAACGAAACTGAGCGCACTCTATAAAAATTTCAAACAAACCACGAAGAAACTAATTTTAAATGTAGTGTTAGTAAAATCATGAGCAAACATAGTACAACGGACGTAGGTATAAAAACATGTCTGGTTTTTATTTCCCGCCATCTTAAAACCCCGTGCAGCATTACAGGCGTTCATCAAAATACTGGTGATTGACGAAACTTAGTCTATCCTATTCGTGCTCGTGAGATTTCGTAAAAACCTTTAAAGAACCATTTAAAAAAAAACGAATGCACTGCGCGTCAATAACGATGTTAATATTCTTAACGTACGCATCACTATTGTCCTTTAGGCTTTCTTTTTATTGTCTCCAGGAGATTAACACTTTCTCTAGAGGACTTTCTTAATGTGAATTCAATGGGAGTTAAATGTCGTGACAAAAAAAGCAGTAGCAGAGCGATTATATACTTAAATTTATCACTTGAAACATGAACATCATGAATTTCCTTTCTCTATAGTATTTTCTAAGTCACGAAAGAAATGTTAGTACGTTTGAAGTGTTTGCAGCATTGGCTATCCTTTAGAACTGATATTTCTTAGTAATAACGGGATATTCTAATTTATTAAGCAAAATATAGTAAATCAAGCTAATTTTAATTAAGAGTTATATTTTAGTGTATTTTGAAAATGATACTAGCTAAAGAAATACGAATTTTACGAAAATATTTGTGAGGAAGCTATATTTCACATACGTATATGTGTTTCAGGAATACTTCTTTACTAATTGATAGGGTCACGTAATTTTCCCGAACATATATTTTTACACTACCGGGTTTCAAAGCCTCGTGTGCACATCTGCAGCTCTGCTTGATGGTCAGGGAAATTATGTTTTTAACTCTTGGTGTCTTGGGGTTGTACCACCAAATCACAGACACGTGGTGTCGCTGTAATATTATTCTGATTGGCACAGTTAACTCAGTGCCGTCCGTGTACAAATACACGCTTTAATAACCATGAAGCAAAGGTACAGTAATGTATAGGGACCGGTGAATGCCGCGAAAAGATTTTTGTACTAACTTGTTTCAATGACTTATCTGTAGGGCTAGGGAAAATTCGCGAGTTCAATGACCTGCATGCTAGAATCCAATGTCCTATGCACACTCAAGCCCCATCTATTAGTTCATTGTCTGCTGTCTGAATGAGTAGCAGGTAATGGACAACTGACAGGGCTTCGGTGTACACAGGAAAATGGATTCTAGCATGTTGGTCGTTGAACTAGCTAAATATTCCTAGCCATACTTATCTGTAACTCTGTTTCGTAGTTACTGGCAGCGCGTCTCTGAGAAGACGCGTCATGTCTTAGACTGTGATAATAAGAACCAATGATACTATGACACCACACGTGCGGGTAGAATTCCTGGACACTGAGATTTAAAAACTTCCAATCATTGACCACCATACATTGTTGCAGGTGTGTACATAAGTAGACCCAGTGATTTTGATGAAAATTATTTTGCAACAATTTGTTTCAATACCTTATGTGCACATCTGCAGCTGTACATCGTGGTCAGTGATTGGATGATTTTAACTGTCAGCGTCTCGGTGTTCTACCCACAAATCACAGACGTGTGATATTCCTGTAACCTTGCTATGATTGGCGCAGTCAAATGAGTGAGCGGCCACTTCACTAATGCATTCTGCCAAAAACCGTGAAGCACAGCTGCGGATGTGCACATAAGGCACTGAACAAATTGCGGCAAATTTATTTTCACCAAATATCACTGGCTCTATACAAAAGGTGCATAAAAATATTATCGCAGAAACCACCGGTCCCTAATGTGCACGAACGGTGTTGAAAGAAGTTGATGAAATAACTTCTCACGAAAATCAGGAGTCCCTAATTGTTCCCGTGTTTTCGTACGGAGAGGTTTGCCATTTGAAATGGGGAATCGGAACTAGGTTACTGCGATGGCAAACATCTGTAACTTGCAGACAGACTCGAAGGCACGAAGAGTTGTAACTATTCATTCATTGAAGTAGACGTGAGAACAGGGGTTACTACATTCAACCAATCCCAAATTGTTAATATCCGAAATCATCGTATCCTAAACGAATGTACGCAATGGTTGAATGCGTGATATTTTTGTTCGAATCGTGATGAGGCTTATTATTGTTTATTTTAATGCAATTTATATTGTTTTAAGGAAGGATCTTAAATGTGCAGTGATAAAATTAGTTAAAATGTATTACCCATAAACTGTAATATTCTTTTTATTTCTTGCTTGCACAGAGTACAACAAATAATTAACTACTATATAACTAATATGTAGATACATAACTTATATGTAGATACTTCTACCAGATAACATTTTCCAGTTGAGCTCTGTATTTGCTGCTTGACATTTCAAGCTCAATTATTTGTAAATATGTTTATTTTCGCATAATTGTTACTATCGTCAAACTATCAGATAATTTCTACCCTGTGAATTACAAAGATTTTAAGCAAGATATCAGCTATATTCGCTCTTTATTCTAACAGTATACTAAAAATGTTATCTGTGGTACGCTCTGTGATCATTTCCTTGTCATGGTGGCTCGCGATGTAGCATAAATGGCTTTGACGCCCAAAATATAAGCCTGATTTAAACAACTGCATAAATACTTACTGATTAAAGGAATTTTGTTCAACACTAAATATCTAGTTCTTAAGTGCTGGTAAGGTGTAACATGAATGAGTGAAGAGATTTGGCCAGTGTTTAACATCGAGGTCTTTAGCGGTGGTGGAGGTGAAATGATGTGAACATGAATCAGCGCCGGAATGAATGGGCGGGGAAAACGGAAGATCCCTGAGAAAACCCGCCGCCCAGGGGCATCGCCCGGCACGATTCCCACATGCGAAATTCCGGGGACCGACCCCGCTGGGTATCGAAACCGGATCGCCATGGTAGGAGGCGAGGCATGTAGCCACTGCTTCATGGTTATTGGCAACGTGTTGTTGTGCAGGGACGTATTTCATTTGGCAGCACCAATCATAACAAGGTTATTACGACACCACACGTCTGTGATTTGCGGTTAGAACACTAAGACGTGTGACAGTTAAAACGTACAATCACTAGATTCACTGGAAAATCGCGGGGATAGTTGACTGTTTGCTAGGCTCCAACATACTATATATAACACTGAGTGTTTCGTATCAACATTGGCTATCGTTTATTGGGATCATTTTTTCTCTCTACAACAGGCCCAGTTAGAACTGCACAGCTTGGATACACAGCGTGTGTGATTTGTCCCAAAACTGTTCACACGTGTCACGGTTAATATAATACAGTTTATTGGAGACTATTGCCAACATTTTCACGATTTTCCAGTGTCTTTAACAATCACTAAGCATGAAGCAGAGATGCAGATGTGTACGTAAGACATTGAAACCAGTTGTTGAAAAATTCTTTTCGTGAAAATCAGGGGTCCCTACCAATAAAGAGAGCTTGCCGTAGAGCAGGCCTTCTCAATAGGCGGCCCGTGGGCCAGATGCGGCCCTCAGAGAGATTTCTACTGGCCCGTCATCAAAATGTCAGAAATCAGCGAAAATGTTTTGTTATAGTAATTTAATGGTTATTTCTTAATAGTTATAGTTAGGTCAATGTAATCTCTGCGTATGACAATGATGTTAGACTAACATTAAGCTCAATTAAATGATTCCGTACAATGCCTATAATTATTAACTGCTTTTTTTTACTTTAGGCCCCCGAGTGTTTTTAGTAGTTATATAATTGAAGCAAATGGCCCGAAGGTACATTTAATTGAGAAGTCCTGCCTTAGAGTATGGCATCGCTTCGCCAACACTTCTGTTGGGACAACATCCTGGCTGCGCTGCGTCAGCCACGGTGCGGATCTTATCCGGAACGCGTGCGGGGGTAGAGTAGTTTTGCAACATTATCTGGTCGCAGGGCAAGACGTAGAATTACGTGTCGCTGGCGACGTCGCCCTGGCTGTTATTCGCACAGTTCGTGACCCAGCAGCAGGGTTTAACAGCGGAGTGAGGCAAGCCACGGACCCGCGCTGCGCAACGAATTCCGGCCCCCGGGCAGTCCCGGGTACAAATTGGGCTTAAGAGGTCGTGTCACACCCACGACCAAAAATTACGTTACCACATTCAACACTTTTTTTCTCCTTTGTGTGTTAGCTGTGTGTTTGTGCGTGCGCTCCGTAACTAGATGGACCTAGGTTTGAGTTATCTACAAAAAGGCCTACTGAAAGAAAAATATTGTTGTAGGCTCCATAACTCTGTAACAATGGGGACAACAGTTTATTTTTGTACGCTACCGACATTGTTCCTTCGACCATGTGTTCTATCATGGCCGTCTTTAGTAGAAGGTCGGAGTCTTGTATGTGGCAATGCTGCATAGGAGGCCTGCTGCCGGTCGCTCATTGGCTGCCCTAGTCAGTGTAGACGTGTACACACCACTAAAGCTGCAGAGACTAGGGTGGCCAAAAAGTGACAAGCAGCATGCTTCCGATGCAGTGTTACCACATTCAAGACTCCGGCCTTCTACTAAAAACAGTAATGGTTCTATATAAGTTACAGTATGTTCTTTAGAAGGAGCAAAGAACAATTTTGTTTTACAAAACATATTTTACTTCTATTGTCGTACGTACAATCCAGAAAGAATAAACAATCCTACTAGACTGTTTTAAAGGAGTACCGTACCTACTACTGTGCTATGTGTCACTCTTAACTATAAATGGGCGAAGTTCGTGTTATTTTCTTACAGCAAACTAGATTGCAAGTTGTTACACGTTCGCTTGACGTCTCTCATTGGTCGAAAATATCGTGGCCCTTCCGCAGAGATCGCTTCTTGCCTATAGTTAAAAGTACAAATGCAGTGTGACCAGTATCCTGTAAATAGTTTGCACACATAACTGTCATCACTAGAGATCCCAATTTTTGGTGAAAAGATTTCTGCTGCAATTTGTATCAGTGCCTCATTTGCATATCTGCAGCTTTGCTTCATGCTTATTCACAGCATGTCTTTGTAAAATGACAGCTCTCAAATGACTGCACCATTCACAATAAGGTTTCTGCAATATCACACGTCTGTGATTTGCTAGTAGAAACCTAAGACACGTGAGAGTTAAAACATTAAATTACTGGCCATGAAACGAAACAGCTGATATGTGAACGTACGGAAAAGAAGCAAACTGCGACCAAATCCTTTTTGCGAAACTTTCGTGACCGTAATAATCGTTGGTATCACTTTAAGAGGGTGTAGTAGATAAATAAGCACTGAATTCTTCAACTGAGATCTACACGTTTTTGAAAGTCAGTATAGAAAATCTACAAAACAACAATCTTAGACAATGGTGTTTGCTAACTTTATGAGCAATCATTTACTCAGAATGATTCATTTGCTAAGCGTGATCTATTGCGCCGCAATTAAATGTACAATGTTTCGGTGTCAGAGGTTGGTCTTCATATATACGTTAATCGAGAAAAATTTTTGCTCAGAAAGTTGGCAAAAACTGTTATCTAGGTATGTTGTTTTCTAATTTTTGCGAATTGGCTTCAAGAATCCTACAATTCTGAACTTATGCTTTTAGCGTTGAATTATAGGGCTAGGAAAAATTCGCGAGTTCAATAACCTACATGCTAGAATCCAATGTCCTATGCATACTGAAGTCCCGTCTATTTGTTCGTTGTCTGCTGTCTGAATAAGTAGCAGGTAATGAACAAATGTATGACTTCGGTATACACAGGATAATGGATTCTAGCATATTGGTCTTTGAACTCGCGAAATATTCCAAACCCTAATTATATACCATGCACTCTTAATGAGAGGTTTATCATTTGATTGGGCTAATCTGACATGCATAGAGGCCCTAATTAAAAAAAATTATCACTACTTTGTTTCAATTACCTATGTGTAGAAACTTGAAAAATTAGCAGTTTATTTTTGGCACACGCTATATTTCAACTGACTGTATGTTCTAGACGTTTTCGTAAATGGCTCTTTGACTTATTTCACACCTCCTGGAGCACGCTGAGCCAATAATAGAGAAGCGCCTAAATGCGTCTCCAATCATGTGTTATCACCGTGTCAGCGAGCAACCAATGAACAGCTAATGCTTGAATTCACAGATTTCCTTGGAGGCGAGCCTACATGTGTGGAAAATGACTAGAACTTACAGTTAAGTGAAATATAATTTGTGCTAAAAATAAAACGCAAATTATTCAAGTCCCTACACATAAGGAATTGAAACAAAGCGTTGCAAAAACCTCTATGCAAAATTAAGGAATCCTAGAAATAAGTAACTGCGCAAAAAAAATTAACAGGCAAATCTCCTCGACAGCAATCAAAGTGTAGGCCATGCATTATTTTTTCGTGAATTTTGGACGGCCGTAAATAAATATTGTTAGCAAAAATGTTTCATCCGAAAGCGCCAGGTTAAACACTATTTTACACATTTGTAATATCATACACACAGTTGACCTTATTTCCTAATAATGCGTGAGTATTGCCTCATTCAGTTTATATTAACGCGGGTGTTACAGTTAGCTTAGTTTACAAGACACCTACTGCAACTATATAATTAAAATGGGGGAGGTGGAGGGCAACTAATTCTTTTGCAAATTGGTCAGTGCACTGACTTGTCCCAATGTCTTTTATGCCCATCTGCAGCTCTGCATCAGGGACAGCGAAGGTTATTTTTAACTCTGTAAGTGTCTATGGATTCTACGCCACAAATCACAGTCATGTGGTGTCGCAGTAGCGGCTTTTAGGCCCAAGCTAGATTTGAACTATCTTTAAGTTTGTGTCACATTCGCCATTGGACCGTCACAGACGTAACTCCTCCTGGAGAGTGCTGAGCTGATAGTAAAGAATCAACTAAACGCAGACCCAATCATGTGGTATCACTATGTCAGCGAGCGGCCAATGAACAGCTGCTGTCTGCTTGAATACACAGATATTCTTGGAGGCTAGCCTACATGTCAGTGAACCCGCGAATTTTTTCAGTCTCTAGGTATTCCGATTAGCACAGTCAAACGAAAGTCGTCTCTGCAGAAAGACACGATGCCAGGTACAGAAGTGAACATAAAGCACCGAAACAAGTGAGTGCAAAATACTTTACACCAGAAATCTGTGACCCTAAGTTTACTTAAGAGGCTAAAATGTGAACGGAAGTTTCGGAACGCCCTTTTATTCCGCCCAGTCAGACTGTGTGTCTGCGGGAACCTTCAAACCGTGTCTGAACTTTACGTTTGATACTTTGGGGAACACCTTCCTCGCCGCCGGCCGAAAACCCCCCACCAATCAGTGTCATGATTAATCGTAGTTATTATAACTCCGGTCAAAATTCTCAACTGACAGTCGTGCCGCGCAGATGCCTCGGGCACTTTTTACGCGTGCGCGCAGGAGGTTGTTGCAGGGTGCACAAAAACCTGCTTCTCCGGTTCTTACGGTACCTACACGTATTTTGTTTTAACCCTCATATTATCTGTTTCGTAACACTTAAGTCTATTTCACTTACTTTTATGGAATGAACATGTCCGATGCAATACGTGATGACTACCGACACTAATTATCGCGGGAAAGCTTGCGTGGTTGCTAGGCTTCAGTTTAACAGCTGCCATAAATAGAGATATGAAAAATTCCCTTTTTATTTAATGCATAAGCAAAATTTCAGATATCTCTAACATTGTGTTACAATCGCCAATGCACCTTGACTCATTTGACACATTATGGAGAGGGCTGAGAGAATAATAAATAGGTAAAATATATCTGCAGCAGTTGGTTTCAGTGCATCATGTGCAGAACTGCAGCTCTGCTTCATGGTCAGTGATTGGCTGTTTTTAACTGTTTCGTATCTTAACGCTTTACTGCAAATAACGAACGTGCGGTATCGCAGTAACCTTCTTCTCATTGGTGCAGTCAAATGAGAAACGTCTTTCCTCTAAGACACGCTGCCAATAACAATGAAGCACAGCTGCAGCAGTGCACACGAGGTACTGAAACAAATTGTTGCAGAAATAATCTCACCAAAAATTGGGGTCTGTAGTTACAATCTTGTATTTATACTTACATTGGTAAAAAAATTTATTTAAATTATTTATATGTTTAGTTCTGTCCACGAAAGTGAATTTATTAAGGAAAATGACAGTTAAGGAAATAATATTTAAATGTTATTATTTTAAATTAAAAATACCGGACGCTCAGAGAATCGAACAGACATAAATATTCAATCATTCAAATTTATTTTGTTGAAAGTATTAGTAGAGACCCGGAAATTTCATGAATTCATTTGAGAAAACTTTAGATTTCAAACACCTGCGCACATTAATTACTTTTCCGATTGGCTCATTGTTATCTAAACTCTTAATTGAGAACTGTGAACCAATAGCAGACCTGCATGAAAACACTCACTGACTGCCGCGCTACCTTGTCACATGTACAACTGTCCACTCACTGGAGCAGCAGACAATGTACAAGTAACTGAGAACATAGTGTACACAGGACTGTGGAGTCCAGCCGGCTGGTCGTTGAAACCACGACATTTCAAGGTGTCTTGACGTTAGTATGGATAATCATTTAATTTTAGGAGAATACTTACCACGGGCTTAAATTGTTTGTTAACTATACAATGTCAGGTAAGCCTGTAATTTTGACTACCTACAAAGTCATCCCTTGTATTTTTACAAGGAAATCCTTTTAACTTTACAAATAAATAGTATTTAGTACAAAGAAAAGCATTGACTTATACTAAGGTTTGTGTATATTATGAGTATTTCTTTGCAAATTTTAGAAAATTATAAAATGTAATCGCTAGGTCGGTGACCACCATAATATTCGACACTTCATAATAGTATTGGTGGCGTTGGTGACTTGAATATTTTTATTCGTCAAATTCGTGAAGCGTAGAAAAAACGTTCAGGCGTATTTATGTAAAAATGAGGACGCAAGACGTATAATCTTTTCTTCTTGTAGGCGTGAACGCATATGTATGACAGTAATGCATTGTTTGTTAATACCCGACTCTTGGATGCAAAGGCGCTACAAAAGAGGTCATAGCTCACTTCCGATTGAGACAACAAACCTCGGAGCGAGTTTTCAAGTGTGCTCATGATCAGTATGCTGACCACTCTCACGCGATAACCAGTGTTGCAAGAAACCGATAGTCAATACGCAGTAAATTTCAGCATTCTTCACGAAAAAAAACGGCACCAACTCATTTCAGTGCTTCAGGTGCTCATATACAGCTCTGTGATTGGATGTTTATGGGTTGGTTCACGGTTATAAACATAAGTACAGGACATGCTGTGCACGGCCAGAAACCAAGTACAAAATTAATTTACAATTGAATTATTATTATAATGTTTAGCCACTGAAAATTTTCGATAATTCTGAAGTTTTCATTGCCGTGTGGAATACAAACGAAAACTATTTAAAATATTTGAAGTGGAATCGTATTTGAAGATAATAGAAAATATAGAGACAAAGTCCCAATCAACTGCACAGTGTAAAACACATTTTACAATTTGGAAACATAGTTTTTAACATTAAAATTTCTTACTCTAGCTTTGTTTGAGTCTTGTGTATTTGATTGATTTGTTAAACCAACTCGGCGGGAATTCAGTCAATCCTTTGCTGTGATTGGTTGCTGCCTTTTGCGTCCGCTCATTTTCTACGTCTAGGGCCATGAACTTTTCGTGAAAAGAATTTTGCCCCAGTTTGTTTCAGTGCTTTATGTGCACATCTGCATCCTTGCTTCATAGTCAGTGATTAGATGTTTTAACTCGAACGTATCTTGAGGTTCTTCCCGCAAGTCGTAGACGCGTGGTGTTGCAGTAATCACTAGCACTGTCAAATGAGGGACGTCACTTCACAAATATACGCTGCAAGAAAGCTTGTACCACAGCTGCAGAAGTGCACGTAAGGCACTGAAACAAACTGGGGCAGTATTCTTTTTGCGAAGATTCCACGGCCGTTCCTATGTCTGCATCTCTATACACAGGACCATATCTGAGCAGTTGTGAATCGGCAGGTAAGAATACACAGAGGTTAGTTCTTGTGCGAACCACCTATGTTCTAAGCTTATTGTTATGTTATGGAATGTGAACCCAACATACAACTCTCAGCGTATTGTGGATCTAACAGAAAATGACAGACATGCGGTGTAGCAGTAGCCTTACTCTCGCTGGCGCAGTCAAACAAAAGTGGTTTCTACATAATTATAGAAACAATGCCAGTAACCCTGAGACAGAGCTGCAAATGTGCACGTAAGTCATAGAAACAAGTTGGCGCCAAGTTATTTATCCTTAAAAAATCAGTGTCTCTACACACATATAGTGTCAAAGTAGCCTAATAAAGCCACAAGTCAGAAGAAGCTGTTTGCGAGAAGAACAATAATAAAGTTTGGATCCATTCTGTAAGATTTAGCTAGGAATGTTTTATTTTTTTCAAAATCGTGAATGGCTTAAATTAAAAAATAATACTTTTTACAAGAATAATATTAAGCTTGATTAGCAGAGACTGGAAATGTTCGCATGTTCACTGACCTGAAGGCTAGCCTCCAAGAATATTTGTGTATTCAAGCAGACATCAGCTGTTATTTGCCTGTTCTCTGACACTGTGATACCACATGATCGGGCCTGCATTTAGTTGATTCCATATTATTGGCTCAGCGCTCTCCAGTAGGTGTCAAATAAGTCAAGGACCAATGGCGAAAACGGCATAAACTTAGAGTTATTTCAAACCTAGCTTGGTCCCAAATTAAAACGCGAATTTTTCAGGCCCTTAATTATTAGTCTCTCCCTGTTCAACAAGTTGCCCTATTCTGTAAGGAAACGTTTAAATCTTGGGTATATCAGTGCACTATAATTGCACTATAAATGGTACTATTATATTTAAATGTATGAAACCTACTTTTTCTAGAAATTACCACAGCTAGGACCTGGAAAATTCCTTTAGGCACTAGCTAGATTTCAAATATCTCAGTTAGTTTCACTTTCGTCATTGGTCCTTCACTTATTTGAGACCTCCTCTGGAGAGGGCTGAGTGAATTATAATATCAGCTAAATGCAGACCCAATCATGTGGTATCACTGTGTCAGCGAGCAGCCAATGAACAGCTTATGTCTGCTTGAATACATATATATTCTTGGAGGCTAGCCTACATGTCAGTTAACCCACGAATTTTTGCCGTCTCTAACCATAGCTCATTCCCAAAACGTTTTTATCGTTAATGCCATAGTCTTTTTGCAGAGCGATATGTATAAAGCTGAAAAATTCGCGGTTTATTTTTTTAAGTACATGCTAGAATTAAAGCAAGTATAAGCTCGTGCCACCTTCGCAATTGGCCTTTGGCTCATATGTCACATCTTGCAAGCTGCTCAGCCAATAATAAATAAGCATATAGGCCTAGTTGCTGGCCCAATAATGTAACAACGTCAGTGCGGGGCTTATGTATTACATATTTGGATGTTAGCTTAAAAGTCAGTGAACCATTTCTCTATAGATGAATATATTTGAGTGCAAATCCAAAAATATGTACAGCAAAAGAATAGGGGAAACTTGCCGTACATAAGGCAGCGTGCTTCCGATGTGTTACCTTTGGCTCTGCTTTTTACATGCTTGTATTAGTCAAACAATTCATTTTAAATCGATATATGTATTCAAATATCGCGTTCATTTTTGTTTGCAAGGTAGACCTCATTGCCGTGTAGATACCCCGAGTACAATCTGTGAAAACACTGGGCACGAGTCTATGTGACGACAGTTATGCAGTTACGTAAACCCTTTACGAAATATTGGTCACACTACTGTTGAACTTTAAAAAATCGGCTAGAAGCGATCTCTTAGGCAGGTGACGGAACTGTCCGGCCAATGAGGGACGTCAAGCGGACATATAACAAAATGCATTCTAGTCTGATGTAAGAATATAAACGCAAATTTAGTGCGTCAAACCAGGGGAGCGACCCCGCCTGGAATCGAACCTGGATCGGCTTCGTGGGAGGCGAACGGTCTGACCATTCGGCCACCACGGCCCCAACTGCACAATCTTTCCTGCAGATGTTGTCTACACTCGTATTCAGTACAGAAAGTGTTCGCGTCCCGGCCCGACCGACTCATTTCTATTTTATTCTGGTCTGCATAGTTTTTTTTTTCTCAGTTATGATTAGCTGACCGATGTTGCATATTTTATTTTAAAACATCAAACACAGACGCCTATACTGTACAAATGAAAAACAACGCACTTTAGTTTCGAGCGTGGGCCGTGGAAACAAATGCGTATAAATAAACTACATATTGTGAATTATTTCGTTTCCCGTAAACTCTTCAATTCGATCTGGCAACGCCGGACAGCATTCTGTACGCAACTGAATAATTTAACATTTGACTTAACGTTTCTGTCACTTTAAGTATTTCGTTAGTACACGATACAAACTTACTAACATCATTTAAAACACATTTGAGGTAAGGTAAGGATAGTGGGCTTTATGTCTCGTCGACAGCGAAGACATTAGAGACTTAACACAATTGAGAATTTTTTTTTCAGAGCGAAATATGTTATATCATTACACATTTTTCATAAAAGTATATCACGTAAAATTTTTGAACATTAGATCTAATATTATAATGTTTTCCATATATTGTAGTATTTCCTAGAATAATAGCAGCACCGTTTATTGACGAAGCCGACTTCTCTAACGCTATTATACAATGATTTCCGGGTATATATAATACAAGCCTGTTACATTTTGCACTAAATCCCATTGCAAAATAAAATGATATTTGCATGTAATTTTTTATTATAATATGCATACTCAACTGGTTCTTTGCAAACAGCCAGTTTTGACTTTGACTTTTGGTTTTCAGTTTACGGAAATCTCAACGACATGACTGCTTGACTTCAGCTAAGGTTAATCCTACTACAAGTTAGAAAGAAAATGCGGTTTCTTATGGGAGAGTTTGGAACAGGAAAATAATTTGCCGCTATTTTCGCTGCTATTACTAAAGGGTCTAATAAAATGCGAGACCGTAGCAACATTTATTTTAACTAGGTTTGGGAAAGAGAGGAGTTATTTAATTAAATTTTTGTGTGAATAACAAATCAATTTTGGGTTTTAAATTATCATATTCATGTAACTTTGTATTCACGAAAGACCTTTGACTGTTCAATGTACACGATATTAGCGCAAAAAGCATCAGAACTTGTACCTTGCCAAACTAATAACAACGAGCATTCTAAACTGTGTTAGAATTAACCTTACTTCAGCTTTACCGACGTCGTTAGGTAAAACTCTATAAGTAGAGCTAGTGACTTTTGGTGAAAAGAATTTTGCAACGAAATGTTTCAGTGCCTATTCTGCACTTCTGTAGTTCTGCTTCGTGGTCAGTGATTGGTAGAGACTAGACAAATTCGCGGGTTCACTGACCTGTAGACTAGTCTTCAAGAATATCTGTGTATTCAAGCAGATAAAAGCTGTTCATTAGCTGCTCGATGACACAGTGATGCCACATGACTGGGTTTGCATTTAATATTCAGGTAGTATTTTCGGAGTTACAGAAGTCTAAAAAACTCTTTTTTTTTTTTTGCCATCTTGAGACGCCCGAAAATCATGTTTCTAACAAGCATGCTGCATTTTTGAAAACATAGAAGCATATTTTCAAGTGTGTGTTCTCTTCATAGATGAACATAATATGAATAGGTTAAGCGGTTTCGCGTAAAAAAGAATACGCGTGACACGCTGCAACGCCGTCCATGCGCCAGTCGAGGACTCCTCTTAAAGCAGCAAGTGCTGAGTGAAGCAAAGTGGCATTTTCCTCGAAGGAGGGGAAGGGAGAAAACAAGCCCCTCTGTATCGTCAAACTTCTCAAGTCTCTTTTATGTGGAAGAAGTCGTATTCGTCATCTTTTTCTTCCCAGTTGCTTCTGGCGCCGTCTGACCACAGTTACAGTTACAAATCGGGTCACCGACCTTTGTCGACCGCGATTTATTACGACCCCACACTTTTTTTTACCATTCCACCGAACGAAAATTTCAAGCCATCAGTAAACCCACATCTGTAAAAAACTAAGTTGGTTCTAGTTAGCTTGGACAACTCACTTCGGAGACTAAGAAGTGAATATTAGTAAAACTTTGGAACTTAGGATTTAAATAAAAGCATTGCTATGTAAGTCATCAAATGTAAATAAACGAAATATACCTTAAAATTAAGGTGTTAGTCTGGGCGGACGTGTTTTGCGTGTTCGATGCCTAGAAGCGCGGAAGCGGTAGGAAAGACACAACACGCCCATAACTAGAGCCAGTGATTTTTGGTGAAAAGAATTTTGCAACAATTTGTTTCAGTGCCTTATGTGCACATCTACAGCTGTGAATCGTGGTCAGTGATTGGATGCTTTTAATTCTCAGAGTCTCGGCGTTCTACCCACAAATCACAGACGTGTATAACCTTGTTTTTATTGGCGCAGTCAAATGAGTGAGCAGTCACTGCACTTATGCATTCTGCCAATAACCATGAAGCAGAGCTGCAGATGTGCACATAAGGCACTGAAATAAATTGCTGCAAAATTATTTTACTAAAAATCACAGCTCTACGCATAATGCCTCTCCCTAGCCTCTAGGCGCATGTCACTAAAATGGCGTGCAGTCTTCTCGTCGGCAACTCGCCTATATGAGACTTTCAGTAGTGGCCCTATCATTTTATGAAGTAATATAATATATAAATGTTTATTGTACACACCTTTACCTAGAGTCGCGATTTTATGGCGGAAGATTCTTGTATCAATTGGTTTCTATTTCGTATGTGCACATCTGCAGCTCTGCTTCACGGGTCAATGATTGGCTGTTTAAACTCTCATTTGTCTTGGGTTTCTTCTGGCAAATCACAGACGTATGGTGCCACAATTGCCTTACTCTTATTGGTGCAGTCAAATGAGAGACATAATACCTTAACAAAGACACGCTGCCAATAACCATGAATCAGAGCTGCCGATGTGCACGAAAGACATTGAAACAAAGTTGTGCAAAAAATTTTTCGCGAAAAAAACTTGAGCTCTACCTAAAAGATTCTGTGTCAAGATTTTCATACAAAAAAAAGGACCTCAAAAACGCTCATTTTCACCATTTTTGGCTGCTAGAAAATATGCTTTAAATAGTACTGGTGAACTAGAAATGGGTATATTCACATGTAACGTTCTTTGAATGATATTCCTAAGCAGACGTCACTCATGTGTGATGAGCAGTTTTCGAATAATACTATAACAACCGAAGCCATGCACACCTCTCGGAAGCCTAGGCAGGCAGCTACCTTAATCCATGTTCTTGTAAATTTCGTTTTCAGAACGCTGCTACACCAGGAACGAACCAGGATCCCTATGGTCGTAGGCGAATCGTCTGACCACTTCAGCAAAAAAAATCTATTGTGTTCATTAACCATGTGAAATATTGCAAACCCTTCAAATAGCGTTTGTTACTATACAGCTTGATTCATTTTGTCGTGATGCTGGCAATATCACTTTAATTTATTCGGGCAGAAACTCTATAACCTCTTATTAAATAATCACATAAATTAAAATTTTGTTTTTAGTAAGCTCGGACCGAATCACTTTCAATCTTCGTATGTTAATCTTTGATGAATTATCGTCAACGTATATAAACAACCTTTGTTTTAACGACCAGATAAGTAAGAAGGAGAAACCACACGATAAAATTTAGTGGTTATCTTTGATTTCCAAGCACATTTTCTACCGAAGTCGTTTTAATGCTTCACAGCATTGTAATTTATATATAAATGTTTATTTATAGCGTTTACGTTGATAGAGTATTTACTTATGTTCTTAAATTGAATGAATATGTGTGCGGACATCTATGCTATTTAATATGTAGTAATTTAAATAATAAATAGAACTATAATATATTTACTTGTACATTTGTTTATTAATAATATACATATTATTATATGAGTAAATTATGAAATCAGTCACGAGTAATAACTGCTGGTTTTACAAACAAAGTTTTTGAACGAACTGTTGCTACTTGGCTGTTCATGTGGGTACCAAAAATTGTAAAGCAGAATATACTCTGCATTATCATAAGTGTTAGTTATTTAATGTTTTATGAGACTACGAAAAATACCAACTAGAACTATATACAGTCTTACGGTAACTTTAAAAAGAACGTTTTTTAAATAAACTAAGAAGTCGTACTAAAGTTACATACATACTTCCGCTTGTTAGAGCAACAATTTATGGCAAAAATGTTTGCAGCAATTGGTTTTAATGTCTTACGTGCACATTTGCAGTTCTGCTTCGTGCTAAGTGACTGGATGTTGTAACCTTCACTACTATTGGGTTTCTACTGGCAAATAACAGACGTGTGGTGCACACAATTGTCTTACTCTGATTGTTGCAATCAAATAAGAGACAAATATGAACAAAGACACGCTGCCAATAACTATGAAGCAGAGCTGCCGATATGTGCGTTAGACATTGAAACAAAATGGTGCTAAAAATATTTTCGTGATAAAATCGTAGCTCTGCTGGTTATTTATTTATAAATCACACAACGTAGAATTATATAGGAAATGTTAAGAATTTAAAAAAGGCGTACTTTTGAACACTACGTGTTTAAATATAGTGTCCTTTACAAAACTTACCACATATTTGAACTTCTCCGAAATGTACATATATATGTATAGTGCTGCTCGATACTCTGGTTAGACAAAATGGCGAGTAACTACAGCTTCAAATACCTGTTGACTGAAGCAAATAATTTATATAAAGAGTCAAAGTATTTTATTGAAAAAGTCGGCAAATATAATGTAAATAATTGTTTCATACTGTACTTGTCTGTAAAGCCACTCATTTTAGGTGGAAAAAATACTGCACCAACTTGTTTCAATGACTTGTGTGCAATTTTGTAGTTAATTTCTGGGTAGTGGTTGGCGGTTATTCACTCTCAGTGTCTTGAGATTCTAACTTGAAATCACAGATAAGTAGGGCCACAAACTTACCGCGAAAATACATTTACCCCAGTTTGTTTCAGTGCCTTACGAGCACATCTGCAGCAATATTTCAAGGTTATTGACAACGTATCTGTGTGAAGTGACGCCCTTCATTACACTGCACCAATCACAATCAGGTTACTGCAACCCCACACGTCTGTGATTTGCGGGTAGAACCTCGAGACACGTGAGAGTTAAAACATACAATCACTTACTATGTAGCATAACTAGGGACCCTTGTTTTTCGCGAAAATAACTTTCCCCCACTTTTTCCAGTGCCTTACGTGCACATCTGCAATTCTGCTCCATGGTTGTTGGCAGCATGTCTTTGTAAAGTGACGTATATCATCCATCTGACTGAGCCAATTACAATAACTTGCCTGCAACAACACACGTCTGTGATTTACCGGTAGAATAGCAAGGCTCGTGAGAATTAAAATATCCAATCACTGACCACGAAGCAGAACTGCAGATGTGCACGTAAGGCACTGAAACAAAGTGGGACAAAATCATTTTCGCGAAAATTTCATGACCTTACAGATGTGGTGTCCCAGTATTGTAATTGGCGCAGTCTAATGAGAGACGTTACTTCTCAAAGACACGATGCCAATAACCGTGAAGCTGAAACATGCAGATGTGCAAGAGGGGCGCTGAAACATGCAGATGTGCAAGAGGGGCGCTGAAACAAACGGATATATATATTTATTTATTTATATATATAATATATGTATATATATATTTTTTTTTTCGAAATATTTTATGGCCCTGGCCACTGCACAATTCGTAACTCTTAAAATTGTTGACTGAACCTTTCAAATTTTAGCATTGCATAATAGGCACAGTACGCTCCCGAAGTAGGCTAAAAGGCTTTACTGCGTCTGTATACGATGAAAGCAAGCTATTCGAGTCGTACGAGTCAAGCCACAAAGCAGCATAAGAGGAAAGAGAGGTTTAAAAACCGGAGGAGGTAGCGCACGTAATATATCGTGTATCTTGAAGGCAGCCTCTGGCTACGAACTAACCACTGCACACGTCTGGAAATGGAAGGTAAAATATTGAACCACCCTTTCATGAAATGAAGTAAAAAAACCCAGCTCGCTCCTCACGCTCGTTTCCCCAAAATTATCTTCCGTGTATCTAAACGTACCGTGCTCTAGATCAACAATTAAAAACAAAATCCTTTAGAAATTAAGCATTGAGCAACTTCTACTACGGTCGCACTAATTGATTTTCACAGGACAGAATCCTGTAAGTTTTTTTTACGTAAGCACTGGAAAACCTTTCTTTGTCATGACGCTTTTGTAGCAGTAAAGAAAATTACCTCTTTATTCACTTTGTATCAAAATGAATTTTTGATAGAAGCAAATACATAATGACAACAAAATTGGGTACAGTTACAATAGTTCAGCATCTATTCTTATTTTAAAGACTGTAATACAGTAGTTTCTACTAGTAAAAATTCTACCATGAAAAGAACAATAGTTCACTCGCTACAATGACAGTTGTATCATAACATATTATTAAAGAATAATTAACATAATATTGAAGAAATGTTTCCGAACATTTTGGTTACTGTAAGGCAATACTTATTAATCGCGAGTTAAAGCGTCACAAGGAATTTATTTTTCTGTGCTATTTATGTCGTCTGGGCTTTAATTCCGGCTACACTGTGGCCCGACATTAACCACGGGATGCGTAAAATCATTGAAAAACTCACTCGAAAATTAATAGTACAAGAATAAAGTCAAATAAATTCTAAGAGTGTTTTGCGAAAGACATTTGGTGGTTTTGACACACGGTCTACTTATTTATATATATATATGAAACAGTATGAGTCCGGCAATTTCCGTACGTAGTTGAAGTAACGTTTACATGAAAAGCACTTTGAGCCTTTTTACGGTACGCTGGTAAGTAGAACTGACGAATAAATCAATGAAAACTATACTGTCGGGTTGGAGCATGGCCGCATTTAGTAGAAGGCCTGAGTCTTAAATGTGGCGACACTGCATTGCGGGCCTTCTGCTTGTCACTTCTTGGCCACCCTAGTCTCTACAACGTGTATAGATGCAGCTTTAGTGGCGTGTACACGTCTACACTGACTAGGGCAGCCAATGAGCGACCGGCAGCAGGCCTCCTATGCAGCAGTGTATTCAAGACTCCGGCCTTCTAATAAAGACAGCAATGGTTAAAGAGCTAAAAGTAAAGAAACCTGCAAAGTTCGCTGATTCAAAAACCTAACGGCTGGACTACACAGTCATATGTGTATCCTCAGATACTTGTACATAGTCTGCTGCTCCAGTGAGTGGACAGTTGTACATGTGACAAGGTAGCGCGGCAGTCAGTGAGTGTTTTCGTGTAGGTCTGCTATTGGTTCACAGAGTCCTCAAGGAAGAGTTGAAGAGTTGCAGTAACAGTGACCCAATCGCGATAGAAATTAACGTATACAGAAATTTAAAATCCAACGTGTTCTCTAATGGATTCGTGAAATTTCCGGGTCTCTGGACATTTTAATAGTTACAGAATGTGACATTTTGAGAGTTAATTTGAAGAGACGTTAGCTTCTCATCTCCTATACATGAAATGTACTTTCATGATTGAGCCACATTTTATAAGTAGAGCCATGATCTTTTCACAAAAAATAATATTGCCCCAGTTTATTTCAGTGTCTCTTGCGCTCATCAGCATTTCTGCTTCATGGTCAGTGATTAGATGTTTTAACTCTCACATATCTTGATGTTCTACCCACAAATCAAAGACGTGTGGTGTTGCAGTAACCTTTTTGTGATTGGTACAGTCAAATTACATACATCACTTCACGCAGACACACTACCAATAACCATGAAGGATAGTTGCAGATGTGAACGTATGGCAGTGAAACAAGTTGGGGCAAGATTATTTTCGCGAAAAGTTCATTGCTCCATTTATAAAAAAGGTGGACCAATACAAGACGGGCTCCCACGCTACCTTGTCACATGTACAACTGTCCACTCACTGGAGCAGCAGACAATGTACAAGTAACTGAGGACATAGTGTACACAGGACTGTGCAGTCCAGCCAGCTGGTCGTTGAACACGCGACATTTCCAGATCTATACTAGTTATTAGAGCAACGATTTTATGGCAAAAAGGTTTTTTGCATCAATTTGTTTTAGTGCCTTATGTGCACATCTGTACCTCTTCTTCATGGTTTGTGATTTAATTTTTTAACCCTCACTTGTTTTGGGTTTCTACTAGCAAGTCACGCATGTATAGTGTCATAATTGATATATTCTTATTGGTGCAATCAAATGAGAGACATGTCTGAACAAAAACATACTGCCAATAACCATGAACCAAAGCTGACGATGTACTCGATAGACATTGAAACAAAGTGATGTAAAAATCTCTTCGAGACGAAATCGTGGCTCTATTGATTATTTTAAGGCGTGTTTGTTAAATCTGTGTTGAATTGGTAATAAAATATACTTACGTTATAAATTGTTTTTAATCTATCTTAGTTGGAAATGTATACGCAGTCATTTCTAGCCTGTAATCTTTGGGTTAGACACGAGAACAATTGTACCAAACAACCACGTATAAAATTTTAATTTACTGCGGAAGTTTGAGTGCTTACAAACATAACACTTCTGCGTAGTGCTATGTCCTTTAACTAGAGATGCTACAGCTGTACGCTGAAAGGCTTACGTGCCAGTAAAAGCTCTACTGTTTCGCTTCTGTAATGGTCAGGCGTTCTGTGCTCCGTCGAGATGTCGAGCAACAGCGAAGCGACTGGGAACAAGAGATCGAGCTCGCTGAAGCTTCTCGCTGAGTAAGGGAAGTTAAAAAGCGGCAGTATTCACAACAAACAATGGTCGTCAGTGCGGTGCTCGCGAACACGGTCGAGCGAGCGATCGCGCGCGCGATACCGCCTCCGGCTGGCCAGACAAAAGAGAAGCGAAATTGATCTCCGGCAGACCAGCGTCTGTGGATCAGTCTGCCACAGGGCCGCGCAATTCGAAACAGGGATAACGATACATTACCGGAGATACCAGAAGTCTATGTCCGACTGCATTACACCTATTACAATTCAAACAATAACTGAATACTAGAATAATATGTAGGCTATGTAGCATTCGTAGGGATCTGAAAAATTCGCGTTTACTTTCCGGCACACGATAGAATTCGAAACTTTGCAAGCTACTAACAATCCTCAGTTCACCCTCGAATTATTTGACACCTCCTGGAAAGTGCTGAGTGCATAATAAATAAAGTCAAGTTTGTTTCGCGAAAAGAATTTTACACCTACATGTTTCAGTGTCTTATGTACACACCTGTAGCTCTGCTTCAAGGTTATTGGCAGCGTGTTGTTGTACAGAGTCGTCTTTTATTTGATAGCACCAATCATAACAAGGTTATTACGACACCACACGTCTGTGATTTGCGGGTAGAACACTAAGACGTGTGAGAGTTAAAACATACAATCACTAAGCATGAAGCAGAGATGCAGGTGTACACGTAAGATACTAAAAATTTTTTTACAAAATTCTTTTCGCGAAAATCAGACACGTGTAACTATTCACTTTTAAAACGGTGAAAACATATTTTTAGTTTAAAAATTTATTCCAGTATGAATTTCTAGCTTCTTCGTTCACTTTAAATAAATTTGCTAATTTAGTTACTGCGTAAGTTTTTTTAACAAAGCAATACTAATAAAAGTCGACTGGAATAGAAATTGGTACAACATTGTTCACATTTTTGTTTCAAAGAAACAAAGGTTTTTGTTCATCCAACGCGGAGATCGAAAAGCGATCTGGCATTTTGAAGGTAAACAGAAGTTTTGGTGTTGTTAATTTTTTTTTTTTTAGAAACGGCTTTTTCAAGTGTTTCCATGGCGGCCGTGATAAAAAATGGACTCCACATTATGCAGATGAACTTTCAAGAAAAGAAGCGAGTTCATTTGCCGTCCTCCCTCCCCGGCTTCTTCGTCTCCGTATATCTCCTTCGTGGTTCTTTAACAGTAAAACATAACAATGCTCTCCCCACTCCTTAGGAACGGAACCCGTTTTGTTCCCTGCAACAATGTAACAACAACACACATCTCGCATCCCTCTAATGTTATTGTTCGCTGAGGTGTTTTTTTAATGCTAATGTAGCACATGTATATACTTCGCCTTTAGTTGAACAATATTCCTTACATTTTCGTGGGAAAGTTCGTACGGCGAATTCAAAACACGGTTGTCGTACCGGTACTGTATTCCAGAAATAATTACCAGGTGCGTATTTCTATCGAGCAGTTAATGTATATTTCGCTACCATGACTCGAAAACATCGTGTACAGGTGACGCCAGAAAGCTATTCCATGACTGATGGCAAGGAAGACTTGTCAGACCACAGCCTCGTGTGGTTGAGGCAAACGGTTACTTCGAAATCATCCGTAAAACATGCACACCGAAAATTAATTCCCTTTCTATATGTCATCATCAGCTCTATAGATTGTGATAAAATGTCAGACTTTAAACACGAATTACTTTTAAAACGAAACTCTTCAAATTAACTGAATCATAATCTTAAACAAGTACTCAATCTTCAGCCAGTTGCTCAATAATATTGACATATATACTGAATTAAAAAAACACTTAAGTCTTCTTTCAAATTTTAAAAGTATGTTTTGTTTGATTGCAGCCGTAACAGTCACTAAAGAATATTTACTAATTCGTATGAGATAGGGGGGAATATGAAACGTCCTTTGTAAAAAAACATATTTATTAAATTGTTCCTTTTTTTTATAACATCACGTTTGACTTAAAATTACTAACCACAAAAACATGCAAAATTCAGTTTAAAATTTTTATCAATACACTACTATGAAATTATTTATCAGGCAAACATTCATCCGATTCCTCTTAGTAAATATGTATTAGATGCTGTATTCGTGGATTTTATGACATCGAATTGTTTTTCTTAAACCTTGAAAACACATGAATTAGAGATTCTCTAAATTTTCACTGGTTTATTATATACAGTTCATTCCAAACTATTTGTTTCAATTGCGTACAGCATAAACCTAGTTGATGAATGTTAGTAGTTTAACGGTTTCTTTTCATAGAATTTACGGTCGAGCTATGTGTGTTGACGTACGAAAATTTCATTATTTTCTGGCAGCTGACTAGACTGGTATCTGCGTGTTCACTGGACGCTTCCCATTGGCTTACAATGTCGTGGTCTGCCAAAGAGAACGATTCTGACATATGAACAAAAACTCCACTGTTTAGCGACAAACTTCGTGTAACAAGTTTTTATACGTGTATTACATTATTTAAAGGCACATATTATATTAAATCAACAATAGTGAATGACTGTAATCTACATTTATTTTACCGATTTTTTACAGGAATGTATGTATCAATTACTGTATGCACGTATACAAAACATGTTTCAAACACCGTATAAAACTTAGTGCGGTATGACATTTTAAATGGTCGGCTGTTTATTTACTACCGTTTACATACATTTCCTTCCTTTATATTTAGAAATCCTACAATTGTTAAAAATATTTTTTATTAGTGTCAAAGCCTTCGATGTACATTACTTTAAAATCGTATTCAAATATGGCATATATCGCAATTGTTGTTATAGCGTTAATTATTTGAAATAATTTCCTATCACCTTGAGTAGTCTTTGAAATAACACAAACTTAAACTGGAGCTATTACTTACCGAGAGTATTCTTTTAGTGATAATTTATCAATAGCATTATTTGTCTACAGCATGCATTGTTACAATTTGTTTTCAACCATTTTCCCCTCAAAATCTCTGTTTAACTCTCTATCTCTTTGTCGATGTCCTTGCCAGTCCATCACAGCCCTCGATAATGTTCCTTTCTGCATCCTCCAGAACCATCCGTAACACGTTAGTTGTTCTCTTCAATCTCTTCTATTACGCCTTTCACAACATTCATCATTCCTCTCATGATAACAATTCTTATCTCATCCCAATCCCTTTTAGTGACCGATATCCTACAGGAAACAACCGTCGAAGCTCGCAACCATAGTTTATAGTCAAAAGATTTTTGCACCGCACAACAGGACGTTCTGAGGATATCTTTCAAATCTAATTTCTATTCTGTCCCGCTAGTCTCCAATTACGGCGACAACTTCGGTTTTTAAAGGTTTTAAGTTTTAGAGAACAGTTATGTAACTCTGAAATACCGAGTCTGTGATTTATGTATTTTATTTCTCGGTGAGAAATTATCTTTTTGCAATTTTTTCTCTCTACTTTTTCTAAGTTTACTTTTCATCATATAAGTATAACCTTAATGATAAAAATGGTGATAGACTTTTCGCGAAAATATTTTTTCCCCAGGTTGTTTCAGTGCCTGACGTGCACATCTGCAGGTTTGATTCCATGTTAGTGATTGAAAGTTTTAACTCCCACGTGTCTTGTGATTCTATCCGCAAATCACAGAGGTGTGGTGTTGCAGTAACCGTATTCTGACTGGCACAGTCAAATGAGAGACGTCACTTCACAATGACACGCAGTCAGTAACTGTGAATCAGAGCTGCAGATGTTCACGTAAGACACCAAAACAAACTGGGGCAAAATTTATTTCGCGAAAGTTCAACACTATGTATAAATACCAATTGCATGAAGTAAGGGCTTGTAGTGAGGACCAAGATGGTTACTTTTTCTGCAGGAACTTACACTCGGAAACTTACTGATTCCTCGTTACAAGCAAAACACAACCACATCTAATGTTGGTATCTGCCCATCACCGTCTTTAGTAGAAGGCCGGAGTCTTGAATGGGGTAACACTGCATCGGGGGCCGGCTGCTTGTCACCTCTTGGCCACCCTAGTCTCTGCAACGTGTATATATGCAGCTTTAGTTGGCGTGTACACGTCTACACTGACGATGACAGCCAATGAGCGATCGGCAGCAGGCCTCCGATGCAGCGTTGCCACATTCAAGACTCCGGCCTTCTACTCAAGACGGCCATGATCTGCCAGTTCAGCTAGCTATAAGCGCTAAAAGGCATACAGAGTAAATTTTGACGCTTTAAAGTCGCGTCACATTCAGGCAAGAAGACTAAAGCCAGCTAAAGGGATCTGCGTGGAGAAGCGATATGACAACAACAGAAAACAGGAGTCACCCTAGCGAACTGCGCGTTACATATTTACAACTGTCCACTCACTGGAGCAGCAGACAATGTACAAGTAACTGAGGACATAGTGTACACAGGACGGTGGAGTCCAGCCGGCTGGTCGTTGAACCCGCGATATTTATGTGTCCCTACTAATAATTGTGTCAAGCTTCTGATTAGAAAGGTGTTCATTACTGTGTACATGCCTGTAAGATTCAGAATATTGGACGAATGTATAGTAAAATCGTTGGTTCTCTACCTGTACTATAGCACAATATTCTCAAGACTGTTATATAATGATTACCATTCACGCAATGTTCATAGACTGATGTTCGCGCCAACGCACGTCCCTCACCATCCTGATGTTGCAAGAAGCGAGGATTTGCTTGGACGAGTAAATGTCACCTCGCTCATCCCCGGGTCGAATCTTGAAATTCTTGGCACCACGCGAGGCAAAACTATCCATGACGTGAATATCGTTGGCGTGCCCCTGCTGTTACGCTGTGTTCAAACAACAGGTAGGCATACATACATGAATTGGTGTCGTAGTGTATTTGCTGTAGCGTAGATAGTAGATTACTGTTTGGTATCTGAATATTTCTCGTTATGGTTTGACATCCGACTTGAATCCAAGTAACAGGGGCTTTCTTCTGAATGTTGCTGTTGCCCGACAGCTTGCGTGGATCTAATGAAGAACTTTTCAATAGTGACAGGGTCAACTGTAACATACCTACAAACTTTCATCAAATACGAAGGCCTGGAGCCAATAAAGTTACGGAGTGTTCGCAGAAAAAACAGTTTTGTATTGGCTATAAAATATTTTGCAATGTAGATCCTACCAGATAATTTTGTGGTGAACGTCAAATATTTTGCAACGTCCACGAAACTTTTTGTTGGTATGTTTATTACTTTATAATTACCAACAAAAAATTTAATGGACACAGCAAAATATTTGGCGTTGACCACAAAAATGCTTGGTAGGGACTAAATTGACGAAATATATTGTAGCCAATACAAAACGGTTTTTTTCTATGTTTTAAGGGGAATCATAGGCCTATGGATTCTAGCCTGTCACCAAACAATAACGCAAAATGTATAGGTCTCTAATTTTAGTGCCTGAACGAGATTCTATAAACCGATTTTGAGTCTGATTGGGGAAAAATTCTCGAATTTGCCTACCCATAACCATCTTTAGTAGAAGGCCGCGGCCTTAGACCTGGCAACCCTGCACACAAGGTTCAGTTTAACACTTCTTTTAGCTCTCCGAAGGCAATGGCTGTACCTGATTCGTTATTGTGCCCTATCTACCGGCGAATTAGGGAAGCCACTGCCGTTGGCGATACAAAATAAAGAGTTTAAGGCCATGATCTTTCAATTATTTCTAACAATTGCAAATAACTTGAATATTTTTTAACCAAAAGCTTTGAAAAATTTGTGACTGTGTACTGTCATACGATACACAATTTTGCCAGAGCGTTTTTTAAAAATAATATATCGTTTGCTAGCAAAAAATTATTTTGCTTCATTTTGGCTCATTTTGACAACAAATATGTGCTCTTTCAGGGGCAAAAACCTAAAAATATGATTGGTGTATCGCAACATAAAAATTCAAACACAAACGATGATATATAAGTGTTAAAACTGCGGGAATGAATGTTTGATATATGTATTGATTTGCGTTGAATAAAATATTTTCTAAACCACTGCTGAACTAAAGAGCGTGGCCTTAAACGACACTTACTGGCAGGGTTGCCAGATCTAA
The DNA here is from genome assembly GCA_003012365.1 of Medauroidea extradentata. Taxonomy (NCBI): domain Eukaryota; kingdom Metazoa; phylum Arthropoda; class Insecta; order Phasmatodea; family Phasmatidae; genus Medauroidea; species Medauroidea extradentata. Next base: position 44,270 of record PNEQ01120502.1, on the reverse strand, counting down.
GGCCGCGGCTTTCTAATTAAGATGGCTATGGCTTAACACTAGGGACCCTTGATTTTCGCGAAAATATTTCTCCACCAGTTTTCTTCGCTTCCTTACGTGCGATGTCCGCAGATCTGCTTCGTGTTTACTAGGAGCGTGTCTTTGTGTAGAGGTGCCACTTATTTTTGTGTGGCAATCATAACTAGGTTACTGCGACTCCACTCGCTTGTGTTTATCAGGTAGAAACCCAAGATGCAGAGAGATAAAACGTCCAATCATTGTCCACGAAGCATAGTTGCAGGTCTGCTCGTAAGACATTGAAACCCAAAGTTGTGCAGAAATCTTTTCGCAAAAATCAGGTGTCCCTACTTATATGTGGGCTAGCCTTCAAGATTATCTATGTATAGAGACATACAGAATTCTCGTTATTTCTTACAGCTGTCTAGACTCCCAGTGATTATAGGCTAGTTCGACGTCTCCAACTGGCCGGTATTGTCGTGGCTTGCCGCGGAGAATGCTTACACGGTAGAGATGCCAATCTCTGTAAAGATCCTTAAAGGGCAACACATAAAAGTTCGTGGCCAATTGAATAGCAGATTATGCCCTGCTATGTATATGAAAGTTAAGTTTAGTCTGCTACCAAATGATAACGCGAATTTTGCATGTCTGTATATATGTATCCAAGCAGACATCATCTGTATATTGCTTGCTCGCTGAGAGAGTAATGCAAAATGTTTGCACCACTGACTAAATAGTAACACTGGTGTAAAATGACGTGGCGGTTCGTTTCATACTGTCGACTTCGCCGCATATTGGCTGCCCGAGGCTGTTGACGCCAACCCCGTGTATGATTGATTGATTGATTTAGTTTCTATTTTTAAAAGACTGTAATACAGCCATTAACAAAGTCATAAATATACAAAGTTTGTGAAACACAAATAATACAAGTAATTATAAGAAATTAAAATACATATATCAACAAAATTTGAAACCACAATTTGTAAAGTAAAAAACATATAGTAACAAATCTAATAAGTTAAATTATTATGTTCGAAAAACTACTGCTATGAATAAAATTGAGTAGAGAGTAACCAGTTATGTATTCTATGTTCAAACAAAATAGGATCCAATGCAATATACTCAGATGGCAAAAAATTAAAAAGTTTCATACCCAAGTGCTTATAACTCCATGAATTTTAGTTAATCTGGCCTGTGGTACATCATTTTTACCACAGTTCCTAGTGTTATGCCCATGAGTATCATATCTATATTTCAATTTCATTTGATTTTTCTAACTATAGCATAAAATCATATGGATATACAAATTAATTGCAGTCATAATTATTAATTTTACAAAGAGAGGTTTACAACGTTCAAAATTGCTAGAACTAGACAAAACCCTGACAGCCTTTTTTTGAACTTTCAAAGTGTTACATATGACTAATATTACCCCAAAGGAGTCATCCATATCTAATTATGCTATGGAAAAAGTCAAAATATGCAATTCTAAGGTAATCTGACGGTACATAATTTTTTAAATTGTTTTAATAAATATAATACCCTGATGTTTGACTCCAGCATGTTACGGCAAGTTTCCTATTGGCCTGGCTGCCAGTAAGCAGGGCAAATACCTTACTCTGATTGGGAGTCCGCGTTTCCTTGGCTGGCGAGCGAAGCCATTTTGCTGGCGTGCGTGACTTGCGTCCTTACCGGCAATTTCACGTCGATATTCCTAAAGAATTAGGAAATGGAAGTTTTCGCGTAAAGAATTTTGCAGCAGTTTGTTTCATTGCTTTACGAATACAATTGCTCTCTCCTGGCAATCGGCAGCGTATCTTTGTTCTGAGGCGTTAGTTGATAGACTGTACAAATCATAACAAGGTTAACTGAGGACCCCACACGCTTGTGATTTGCGGACGGAACCCAAAGGCGACGAATGTTATCTAATCACTGTCCGCGAATCAGAATTACAGGTGTGCATTTATGACACCGAAATAAATGGAACTAAAAATTTTTCGCAAAAACTTCCTGTCGCTACAAATAGTCTGTGACTGGCCATGAAGCAGAGCTACAGCTATGCACGTGAGGCACTGAAACTAACTGCTGCAGAAAAATTTTCCCCAAAAATTGTGGTCCCTACGTATGTGCACACCAGCTGCTCTGATCCATGGCCAGTGAGTGGATGTTTTAACTGTCAACTGCCTTGAGATTCTACTGGAAAATCACAGATGTATGATGTCAAAGTAACTTTATTCTGATTCGTGCAGCCAAATTAAAGACGTGTCTGAGCAAAAACTCGCTACCATTAACCAAGAACAGAGCCGCGATTTTATGACGATAAGATTTTTGATGTATTTGGTTTCAATGCATTACGTGCACATCTGCTGCTCTGCTACATCGTCTGTGATTGGATGAGTTTCATTTCGCTTGCCTTGACAAACCTACGGACTCACAATAATAGTATTGTGATTGGTGAAGTCAAATGAAAAACGTGTCTGAACATAGACACACTGCCAGTAATCATGAAGCAGAACTGCCGAAGTGCACGTGAGACACTGGAGCAAAAGTGGTGCAAAAAACTTTTCGCGACAAAATCGTGGCCCAAACAATGAAGCATAACTGCCTATACGTACGTAAGTCATTTAAACTAAATAGTGCAAAATACTTTTTACCTCAAACTCGTGGCTCTAATTTTGAGACTTATAGACCTCTTTAGTGGAAAACCAGGGACGGATATAGGCTTTCCTTCACCCGGGGCAAAAATTGTCTCCCCCTCATTTCCCTAACCTTTTTCGGTCAGTCCAATCAAACCAGCAGTAATAAACGTACCTTGTACACGTTGTTTTGCGCTCGCGTAAATAACAGTTTAAAATTGTAGTACAAATACATAAAACCTGTACTTACTAACTACCATTAGCAGTGTTTTAAGTGTGCTTATATATTTAACATTATTTGGGGTTCAAGGTTAGTAAAAATACAAAAATACTTAACTAGTAAGCCTAAACATAGGTAAATATGGTATCTTTTTTTACAGTTATTTATATTTTATTCCCAAGTAAAAATTTTCGGTGCCAATAGCGCCCCCTCTAACCAGGCTCCCGGGGCAGTCTGCCCCCTGCCCTCCCTCGTAGAAACCCCACTTAGAAAACTACTGAATTCAATCTGGCGAATCTGTAAACAATTGGTATTTTAATAGTGATTCGTTTTTCCGCGACAATAGCTTTCCCTATCGCATACACACGAGTCACAGAAAGCAATAGTCGTGGTGTAGGTCTAGTGCACATTTTTGATAATGTAACATTTTTACAAGGTTCCCACGTTGCAAGCCGTGGCATTTTATTTGTATGAATCAGCGGCATATTTGTTCACTTAAACGGTTAAGCATTATAACTATGTGTAAACAAAAATTTGGGAATTTATTTATTCGTTAGCTAGACTAAACAGACACCTGGATACTTGCACAAATATTGTACGGTCCCTTGTTGCTATCTGAGGGTCAGCAATTTATGTTTATGCTATAGCATTTATTGTTGTACCTTTGTAATTGATAATCAGCTCAAAGCTCTCCAGGCGGCGCGGCACGTTAGTCGCAAAAGTAACACAAACAGACAAAGCAATTCGCTAATGTTTCCGTTTTCTAACTGTAACGTACTGAGTATTGTACTCTCTGTGAGATTATTAGGGCAATGAATATTCCGCAAAGAGAATTTTGCTCCAGTTTGTTTCAGTGCCCTTAAGTGCACATCTGCAGCTATGCTTCGTGGTTATCGGCAGCGTGTCTTTGTGAAGTGACATCTCTCGTTTGACTGAGCCAACCACAATAAGGTTTCTGCAACACCACACGTCTGTAACTTGCGGGCAGAAACACAAGGCACGTGTGAGTTAAAACGTACAATCTCTGACTATGAAGCAGAGCTGCAGATGTACACGTAATTCACTGAAACATACAAGAGCGAAATTCTTTTCACGAAAAGTTCATGGTACTAGCGATTACCTTTGAGCTTGCTTGGTGTCATGCTGGAATCATCTTATATGCTACTAAAAACAATGTCTTGCCGTAGTTCTAAATGCAGTGTTAAAATCTTGATCGGTACCTTGAGTTAAAATGAGGGCTTAAATAACTGACTGTATAGATTTCACAGTAGTTTAATATATTTTACACATTTAAATCTGTCGTAGGGCGATAAGGAATACTGATAATATATTAAAAGGACTAGTCATCAAACAAATAAGAATAACATTTTACCCAAACGTATCAAACGAAGTAGTTCTAATTTCTAAAACATTTGAATCTTCACAAGGTTTTCTGACAACTAATTCTAAGCATCCAATACGTGATTATTTAGACCACTAGAATATGAACTTATGTTTACTTATGTTTATGCGCTACAAGCATAATAAACTATTGATATGCTTCGCACGTTTCTGAGAAGGCTTATATAAGCATATATATTCCATGACTAGGGTCCATATGAAGCTCAAAATAATCTAATTTTCACAAGTAGAAGTAAAAAGTATCAAGATTCAAGATCTTCCTAAATTAATTTTCTTAAAGTGAACGTAAACTATTTTGAAGTTTCACTTACAGCTGTCCATACATTATGTCATTATTTGGAAAATTCTAAAATCGTCCAAGTTTCTATAAAAGCAAACAACTATGTTTTAAAGTAAAATGCACTGCAGTTGTGTTAAGCATTAAAAATATAGCCTATGTAGGCTAAAGTCAAGGTCTAAGTCTGTAGTGAAGCCGAAGTAGCTATTTCGCAGGAGTACAAAACATGGTTGACTTTGGTATTGTAGAACATCAAGATTTCTTAGACCATGGAACGCCCATGCCATGTGTAAAATTAAAAAAGAGGAAAGATAGTTATTGTGTACATCACATTCAATGCTGTGAGAAGCATTCATTATCCGTATTTGTCTGTCCACATGGTTAAGGTTCAAGCATTCATTCTTTTCCTTAAAAGTTTCGCGAGGAAAAAGATATTGCATTAATTCAGGATGGACAAAAACATATTATATTTCAGTAAAATAGCAGACCTACATGAAAACACTCACACATTGCCGCGCTACCTTGTCACATATACAACTGGCCACTCACTGGAGCAGCAGACAATGTACAAGTAGTTGAGGACATAGTGTACACAGGACTGTGGAGTCCAGCCTGCTGGCCGTTGCAACTGCGATATTTCCGGTTCTCTAATAATCATGAAGCAGAGCTGCAGATGTGCACGTAAGGCAATGAAACAAGTTTATGCAAAACGTTTTAGACGAGAAATCAGCGGGCCTACGTATCTGTTTTCCGGTGCGGTCGCTTGCTCTGACTTGGATAGATTACCCTCTCACAACTAGTACGTACTACATGGTAACGATTTGGTTACAATTTCGTCGCTTTTGCGGACAAGCTATCACGCTAACTCCAGTGCAATCATGTCCGATGGGGCGGCGGATCGTGACCCGATGTCTGACCTGCCGTGAGTAGGAAGCGTGGCGAGGAAAACACAAATCACAGGAGGTAAGAACAAGGGGAAATGATAGCCCCTTTTTTTACAGCCAGTGGCGCGAAGAGTCAGATGACCCAGAAAAAAATTCTCGGCTTGTAGTGCGCAGCTTCGACCAAGCGACCAGCGTCGGGAATGACGCGCGAGCCAGACACCACTCTCTTTGGCATGTTATAGCTAGGAACCTGAAAAATTCGCTTTTTCTTTTCTGCACAAGCTAGATGTCGAATATCTCTAAATTTTCGTCACTTTCACTACTGGTCCTTGACTTTATTGACACCTCCTGGAGAGCGCTGAGCCAATAATAAAGAATCAACTAAATTAAAACCCAATCATGTGGTATCACTATGCCAGAGAGCAGCCAATGAACAACCGTTGTCTGCTTGAATACACGTATATTCTTGGATGCTAGTCCACATGTCAGTGAACCCGCAAATTTTTCCAGTCTTTAAGTCGTAGCATATACATGAGCATTCCAGACAGTAAATTAGTCGACGTGAGGATTCATCCGGACTACTGACTTACAGAGTCATTCTTCCTGAACATTTTAGTTTGTCAAAGACCTAAAGACGTGGACTTTGCCCAAAATAGTTTTCATACACATGATGTTGAGAATACAGGCATGGATAGATTCGCTGACTTCAGCGGAAAACAGTTTCGATTCACTTGTTTCAATGTCATTGAATTCCATATGCAGCTTTCCTTCGTGGTTATTAGTGGAGCCACGATTTTATGGCGAAAAGTTTTTTGCACCAATTTGTTTCACATCAGCACCTCTACAATACGGTCAGTGATTAAATCTTTTAATTCTCACTTGTCTTTGTGTTCTACTGGCAAATCACAGACGTACGATGTTAGAATTGCCTTATTCTTATTGGTGCAATCAAATGAGAGACATGCCTGAACAAAGACACGCTGCAAATAACCATGAAGCACAGTTGCCGATGTTCACGAAAGACATTGCAACTAAGTGGTGCAAAAACCTTGGCTAGCATCCAAGAATATATGTGTATTCAAGCAAACAGCTGCTGTTCATTGGCTGCTCGCTGACACAGTGATATTTCACGATTGGGCCTGCATTTAGATGTTTCTTTATTATTGGCTAAGGGCTCGCCAGGAACTCTCAAATATATCAACGACCAATTGCAAAAGGTTCACGAGCTTATATGTTTTAAAATGTAGCTCGTACATAAAAGAAAACGCGAGTTTTTTTAGGTCCATGTGTATCAGTTATGTCTGCTTAGGGATAGCATTCAAAGTTCATTGCACGTGTGTATTCACTTTTGAGGTCCTCCAGTAATTAGTAAAGCCTAGTTTCTTGCTACAGAAATTATGTGCGTTGCCGACTTTTTAGGTATAAAAATCTTGGTACAGAATTTAAAAATTGTTTACTTGTGTACAATAACACTCTAGCGTTATGTTTGCGTAATAAAAATACAGGGTCGATACTGAGAATAGTATAGAGGCGAGCTATCAGCGAGATGACTGCACGTCAAATAAGTAGAGCAATGACTATATGGCAAAAAGATCTTTGCAACATTTCGTTTCAATGCGTTATGTGCACAGCTGCAGCTCTGCTACATCATCTGTGATTAATTTTTTTACCCTCACTTGCCTTTGCAAATCACAGACGTATGGAGTCACAATAATCTTATTCTGATTGGGGGAGTCAAAAGAGAAACGTGTCTAAACAAATACTCGCTACTTATAACGAGGGACCCCAATTTTTGGTGAAAAAATTTCTGCAGGAGTTTGTTCCAGTGACTCGTGTGCACAGCTGCAGCTGTGCTTCATTGTTATTGGCAGCGTGTCTTTGTGGAAAGAAGTTTCTCATTTGACTTCACCAATCAGAATATGGTTACTGCGATTCCACACGTTTGTGACTTGCAGTAAAGCGTTAAGACACGAAACAGTTAAAAACAACCAATCACTCACCATGAAGAAGAGCTGCAGATGAGAACATGAGGCACTGCAACCAAATGCTGCAGAAAAGTTTTACCCAAAAAATGGGGTCCCTACTAATAACCTTGAAGCAGAGCTGCCGAAATGCACGTGAAACATTAAAGCAAATTGGGGCAAAAATCTTGTCGCAACAAAATCGTATCGCTAGAAATCAGTAAGTAGCGGTAATTTACAAGAATTTTTTGCACCAACTTGTTTTATTGCCAATTGTCCACACACGTACGTATGATTCTTGGTTATTGGCCGCTTGTTCTCGTGCAGAGATGATTCTCGTTTGGCTGTGCCAAACAGAGTTAGGTTACTCGGACTGTAGTCATCTGTGATTTACGGTTATAACCCCAAGATACTGGGTATTAAAAACGTCCAATAACAAAATTCGCGTGTTCACTGACGTGTAGGCTAGCCTCCTAGAAATCTGTGTATTCAAGCAAACAACATCTGTTCATTGGCTGCTCTCTGACACAGTGATACCACATGATTGGTAGAGATGATGTTATATTGCGAAAATGTTTTGAGTCAACATACCCTTGAAAACACTGTCGTTTCTTACAATATATAAGATTCGGTGATATAATTCTGACTCAACGTAGCTGTCTGCAGAACAATAACTAGCATCACATATTACTATAGTGGGATTCTTATTGACTCAGTCAAATACGGTAACAGTTCCAAGTACAAGCTAAGGTCTGCTATCTTCGGGTAAGCTGAACGTATGTTGAAATCCAGCAAACAGTGAAGCTTATTCTTTATTATTGTATCAGAGGTCTCCAGGGGTCAAATAAGTCAAAGACCAGTGGTAAACGTGACAGAAACTTAAAAATTTTTTAAATTTGGCTTGTGATAAAAAAGGCGAAATTTTCAGGCCCCTACATATCATTGACCATGAAACGAAGCTCCAAATATGCGTACATAACATGAAAACTAATTGGTGGAAAAATCATTTTTGAGAAAATCAATTATACACATGTTATGTTTCACGGCATTTCTACGTTCTGGTGTGCATGCTTTCCATCGAGACCTGAGTAATTTTACGAGACAGAGTCTGGGCGACCGCGTGTAGTCGCAAAACTTATTTTCCCCCTCCCAAACCTTCTTCCATGACGTCATTTGGCCGTACTCGGGAGTATCAATCGGTACCGTTAGTTGCTCTTTGGTGGGGCACTCCAGGAAGGCATGGAAACTTTCCCTGCAATTCGAAACCCTCGTTTGCGACTTTTATTTCTCGATGCCACTGCGGACCCACGAAATAATGCAAGGGAGTAAATTGAGAGATTATGGTCAGCACTCGACATCTAGGTATTTAGGGCTGGTGAGCGGTGACACGATGTAAATCTGGAGCAGCGGGTGAAACGGGGCTACTCCTAGAGAACCACTGACTAACAACATCATCTGGCACAGGCTCATCACGCGAAAATCCGGGTCGACACGTCCGGACATTTAAAGTGGATGGGGTTGCTTTGGGATTATAAATACGACAGCCGGGGCTAAGTGGGGAGTGATTGTTTGGCGCTTAGCCACTGCGCGACAGGCTACAAAGCTCTTGACACGTCGTCAACAAAACGTCAATTGACGAAGCGGTGAGACAGCACGACAGCTTGCAGCTCTTTGATTGTTGGTTTAGTGAGAATGTTCAATAGAGAGACTTTTCAAATACACAAGAGGTCCGCCTGGATGGATGAATTTTGAGCGTTCGAGGCCTAAAGTGTGAAAGCAGTAAAGACGATACAACACGTGCATTACCATAGTCGTCTTTAGTAGACGGCTGCGTCCGTAGATCTGGCAACCCTGCCAGGAAGGGTCATTTTAACACTTATTTTAGCTCTCCAAAGGCATTGGCTGTACCTGATTCGTAATTGTGTCCTACATATCGACGAATCAACGGACGCCACTGCCGTTGGCGAGACAGAAGAAGTGTTAAAATGACCCTTCCTGGCAAGGTTGCCAGATCTAAGGCCGCGGCCTTCTACTAAAGACGGCTATGGTATTACGCCTACCCCTGGCCTCTATGCGCAAGTCAATGAACTGGCTTGCAGTTTTCTCGCCGATAACCCCCTATGAGACATTCTGTGGTGCCCCTATCAATTTATGACCTTATATTAAAGTTAATTATGTAGTGTACACACCTACACCCTTTAAAAGAGTCAATAACAAGATCATCATAATTAAAAAGGCTCGCAGAACACCTACTTTGCATTTTTCAGATGCTATAAAATATTCTTTAATGAATAGTGGCTAACCTAAAATGGGAATACACATGTGTAATGAATGAACTTTGAATTCCCAAGCAGATATCACTCATGTGCGTTGAGTAGTTTTCGAATAAACATGTAATGGCTGAACCTTTTTACAGCTGGCCACCTAAAGTGGCAGATGTAAATTTCAAGTTGAGTTTAGTGATGTATAGAGCCACGAATTTGACGCGAAAAGATTTTTACAACATTTTGTTTCAGTGTCTCGCGTGCACCTCGGCAGCTCTGCTCAAGGCTGTTGGCAGCGTGTCTTTGCTCACACACGTCCCTCATTTGACTGCACCAATAACAATGATGCTATTGTGACGCAATACGCCTGTGATTTGTCAGTAGAACCTCAAGACGTGTGACAGTTAAAACGTCCAATCACTGACCATGAAACAGAGTTGCGGATGTGAACATAAGGCATGGAAACCAAATGGTGCAAAAATCTTTTCCCCTCTGGTGATGTAAGTTAATATAATCAACTGGTTTTATGCAGTTCAGGAATTTTAGGCACTGTAAATATTACGCGATAAGACTATGAGTGAAAGAAAAATAATTGTTATGTGTAGTGCTGGTAATAACTTAGATGTAAAAAACGATATTTCACGCGTGTATAGGGTCTAGATTTTTTATTTCAATATAATTGGATTTTATTTTACAGTCGCCCTAGTATTACAGAATGAAGCTTATTATAAAGTAGACAAGCGTATTAACATGAAACTGCAGTACAATTTGTTGTATACTAAATATCCTTTACGTACTTTCCAGTTTATTGATACATTTTCATTTGGCATAGTTTTACTTTTATCAGTAAAAATACATTTTTAATTAAATGTAAGCAATAAATTTTATGGTACTGGTTCAGAATTGATTACAATTGTTTTGCTGAATTTAGCACGAAATATTTTCTAATCTATATATTACTAAGTTACTATATTTAACGCCCAAGCAAACTTTGAATGACATGTTACAGAATGAAAACGTATAGTTTATACGCAATAAACGAAACAGAAAATTACACCAAACGTGAATGAAAAAAAAAAAAAAAAAAAAACGTTACAAGTCTTTTGTGACAAAATTTTAAACTCTTAAAGTGCAACGCTGTAGCAAAAAATTTGTCAGCAAAATATTTGCTAAAACATAGGAACATACACGCCAGTAACTTAAGTAAAAAGGTTCTAAAACATACGATGAATAAAATTCCCAAATTTTTTGAGGAGAAAACGTCATTTTGGAAAAAAATTAAGATCATACTTTTTTCTGATCAAATTATATCGTTTTCAAATAATTGAAATTTATTTACCGACAAATTAGCTACATTTACGGAGATATTAATTCAATTGCTTCCCTAGTAATGTATAGATCTACAAAGGGGCCGGACAATTATTTCGCGGAAATATAATCTTACCAGCTATTTTCAGTGCATTATGTTAATATACTTTGAATACCGCAGTCACTTCAGAAAGACAAAAACCACACGCGGGAAAAATTCTAGTGTTTATAAACAAGTATTTTCCATCAGCCCACTTGCTACTTACAAGAAGCAAATTTTTTTTGTTTCTTGTACAAACAAAAAGAAGAACATTCCCCTCACTTCACGCCTGTACTTCGCACATCGCTTGTAAAACATTTAAGCACGTTCAGACATCAGGGTTTTCAGCTGAGTTCCCAAGTGAGGAACGTAGTTGTTATTTTGTGTAGTTTCTGGTATTATTTTCAGCTGGAGATAAAAAAACCAGTGTAAATACCGTAAAAATACAATGTTCCCTCTGTTGTTTGTGACATTTATTTTCACTTCTATAAAACGTAAGATTGTCACACTATACAGCAATATCCACGTACGCAATTGTGAAATTTCACAGATACGCGAGGGAAAATTATCTAGAGAGTCACTTATTTTTGGCGGAAAGAATTTTCCAGTAACTTGTTTCTATGACTTATGTGCACGTCTGTAGTCCTGCTTCGTAGTCAGTGATCGGAAGATTGTAACTCTTCTCGTCTTGGTTTTTAACGCACAATTCACAGTGACCTTAAACTCTTTGGCGTATTCAATTGACTGTACCTATTTGTATGTTGCTACTTTAGTCGCAAGCAATATCAGACTAACGTTGCTCCATAAATAACTCTTTAGACTTTATAAATGGTACGATTAGTGTTAAATGATTGTGTATGGTAACCAGCAAGGGGCATGTACAATGAATTCGTGGAAGTTTTGTGTTAAATTAACTGATGCTCATAACTTGTAACTAAATGAAAATAAAGTACAGAGACAAATGTACTTATTTGTTTTTGTGGTATTTATTTAATACGTGCTGTCGATAGCCACGAACTTTTCGCGAGAAGTAATTGGCCCCAGTTTGTTTCAGCCCCTTACGTGCACATCTGTAGTTGTGTTTCATTGTTATTGGCAGTGTGTCTAAGGCTATTATTTCACTGAGCCAATTATAATAACGTTCCTGCAACACCATATGCCTGTGATTTGCCGATAGAATACCAAGGCTCGTGAATGTTAAAATATCCAATCACTGACCACGAAGCAGAACTGCAGATGTGCACGGAAGGCATCAAAGCAAAGTGAGGCAAAATTCTTTTCGTGAAAAACAAGTTGTTCCCTACACATAAAGCATTGAAAAAGTTGGAACAAAAATTTTTTTCACCAAAAACCAGTGACTATAATCATCGAACAACATAAGCAGAACTGTCTTGGTAAATCTCCTACAAGACTTTAATATAAAGTTCGACAAACGTTAGCGAAGTAACGTCTTTTTTCAATCGTCAACGAACTAGTTGTTAATGTTCTCTGACGTTGATGCAAACTGCAACTGTTCGAACCCTAATTCTGAAAAAAAATAAAGGATATTTCAGTATTAATACAAAATGTCTATGCAATATGAATCCATTAAAATGTGTTATGTAAGCGTCCTATCTTTTACACGTATATTAAAAAGTAATTTCCTCGAATACTTGTTACGTGTATATATGTATATATATATATATATATATATATATATATATATATATATATATACACGATAATTTTCCGTTAAATAAAAGTATAATTTGCTTCCGTTACAAGGAATATGAGTACTAGGTAACTGCTTACAACACTTTCTCTCGGGGAAAAACTGTATGAGGATCTTTGTTTTAAACATAATTAGCGGCGTGATCTTTGAATGATTTTCGCAATAGTCGGTTGGTTATGGCTATGTGAAGTATTTTACTGGATGTTCGGCATTGCTTGCAAATTTTGCTGAGTCGCAAAGACCTACAGTTGCATAAAAGGAATTATCTCGAGAAAATAAGAAGAAAAACCGAAGACCCCAACCAAAGAAGGCAGCGGAATTTATTCGCATTCCGGAATTACTTGTATGTTTGTTGACAAAAGCCATTTCTAGCGTCCATTGTTTGTTTATTGGTAGGGACCCTGTTTTTCGCGGAAATAATTTTGCCCCAGTTTGTTTCAGTGACTTACGTGCACATCTGCAACTTTGCTTCATGGTTATTTGCAGCATGTCAATGTGAAGAGCCGTATATCATTTGTCTGAGCCAATTACAATAAAGTCTCTGCAACACCACATGTCTGTGATTTTCCGGTAGAATACCAAGGTTCGCTAGAATTAAAATATCCAATCACTGACCACGAATCAGAACTGCAGAAGGGCAAGTAAGGCACTGAAACAAAGTGGGGCAAAATACTTTTTGCGAAAAGTTCGTGGCTCTATGCATTACATTTATTTATACAAATATGTTTGTGATTGTGATTTCCATACGATAAAATTAACAAGTTTGTTAAGTATATACTTATTTCAAAATAACTTTTTAAAAACATATTTTTTTACATATTTCTAAGGTAGTGCAAATTTTGCGATGTTTTCTGACAGAAGACTAGACCGCAAGCTATTATATGTTCACTCAATTTTTCTCATTGGTAGTGACCTGAAAAATGCACAGTTTCATTAAGACACATGCTAACTTTCAAATGTATTTATGTTAGTGTCACATTCGTCATTACCTTGACTTATTTGTAGGAACCTGAAATATTCGCACTTTCATTTAGGCACAAGCTAGGACAGGTATCTATAAGATTGTGTCTCTTTCACCATTAGTCCTTGACTTATTTGAGACCTCCTAGAGAGAGCTGAGCCAAAAATAAATAATCAATTAAATGCAAACCCTAACCTGTCGTATCACTGTGTCAGAGAGCAGTCAATGAACAGCTGACGTCTGCTTGAATACACAGATATTCTTGGAGGCTAGTCTACAGGGCAGTGAACCCGCGAATTTTTCCAGAATCTTCTAATTGGCCGAGAATGTTGTGGCCTGCCACACAGATCGCTTCTAGCAATTAATTAAAGTTTGAAGGTTATGTACCAATAGTGTGTAAAAAAGTTTACACACGTAACTGCCATCATATAACCGCTTTTGTCCAATGAACTTACAGGTCGTACTCTGGAAATTACTGAGCAACGAATTTTTGTATGACACCAAGCAATATCGCTGAACATGCATTCCTCTTTAAATTTCCTGTGCATATATAAGTAGAAAAATACCGCTGGTTTAGCAATTTAATTGTTGAATTCCACTGTTCCCTGTATATTCTGCACTGAAAGATACATTTTATAGCATCTCTTCCCTGCAAAATAATTTTGTAGTAACCATAAAATAATTTTGTGTTGGCCACACTATTTTAGTGGTGTCAACAAAGTGTTAGTGAGGTAACTACAAAATAATTTTGTGTTGGCCACACTATTTTAGTGGTGTCAACAAAAGTGTTATTGTGGTAATTACAAAATAATTTTGTGTTGGCCGCACTGTTTTAGTGGTGTCAACAAAGTGTTATTGTGGTAACTACAAAATACATTTTGCAGGGTAAATACCCACAAAATATTTTGTAGCTTCCACAAAACATTTTTTTCTGTTTGCCGCCTGCTCTGTGTTCTGTGGCTGCTTCTCTAATGAGTGGCAAGTCCGAGAGTGTTTGCATGCGAGTTTACCAATAGTTTGATATCTGAACGTCAAATTTAGCGAACAGTGCCTAATTCTATGAAGTAACTTGCACATGAGTTCGAAATATATCCCGGTGGGTGCAGAAATATGACACTTGTCAAAACATAACTAAATTGTATATTTTATAATGTTAGTGGCGATTGTATTGTACAATTCAAATGAAAATTTTACGAATCTTCAGATTTGCCTGTGTGATTATGATAATAGACCAAACGGGCAGAAGATAGAGTACTGGAAGAATAGGAAACAACACAGAAAGAAGAGGAATTGAAATTCGTACGTGATCTTCGTTGGTCAATACGAAGACAAAAGTAAAGAAAGATCTTACAAAACACGCAAACCATGATATTTATTAATTTTAGTTATTACGTTTACAAACTTTTTAATGGTATTTACGTTGCGTATTAGTTTCACTTTTGTAGTCGTTTTTTTCTCTTCTTATCGGGTTTAAGTCGTATTTTTTAAACTTAAAATAAAACATTCAATATAACCGCGATAAGATTTTTGCATCAACTTTTTTTTTAATTCCGTTTGTGCGCATCTGTATCACGACTGTTAGGTTCTTGACAGAGTCGCTTCGTCCACAGACATCGCTCATTTCGTGAGCCAATCAGAACAATGTTATTACGACACCACACGTCTGTGATTTGCGGGTAGAACACTCAGAAGTGTGAGAGTTAAAACATACAATCTCTAAGCATGAAGCAGAGATGCAGGTGTGCACATAAGACACTGAAACAAGTTGCTGCAAAATTCTTTTCGCGAAAATCAGAGGTATATACACGAGCACAGTAAAAAAACCTTGTACTTTAATAGAGAAATTCTTTGGAAACTAGTTTTCAAAAAATCTTTTCGTAGGGAATTGCTTGTACATATACAAATAAGTCTGGGTATTTACAAACATTTTTGTATATTTACAAATAATAATTATACATTTACAAATAAATGCTTGTTTATTTTACAATTGTTATAAGTGTCACAAATATTTCTTTGGCAATCAATTTCTTAACTTTTTTGTAAAATTACAAAGTATTTTGTATAATGTGACAGGCCGTTGAATGTTATTTTGTTTGGCATAAAACACTCTGCTCATAAAATTATGCCCCACTAGCCCCAACAGGTAAGCGGATAATGTAGACAACTTCAATGAATTGTGACTTTCTTGTTGTAGTGCCTAGAATTATAAATGTCCTGACTTCAGTTTACAAGTCATTTCTTGTGAAAGTACGAATGTGGTTCAGTGAATTATTGTTTGCGCTGTAATTTGTCGTGTTATATGAAGGTGTCGCTAGGTGTAGCCAAGTTCCGTGGTGCTTGTCGGTGAGCTGGCAAAGAGTAGTTGGTTTCGGCGCGGTTGTGCGGTCGTTCACACCATCACAAAGTGCCAGGGTGGCATAGTGCGCGGGGTCGAATACTCCCAGCGCCGGCACAACCCTGCAGCGAAACTTGAAGCCGAGCAGTTCTGCCAACTGGCACAGGCCGTCTAACCTAACCACAAGCTAAAACTATTTCCTTTTTGTTTGTGTTTCACACTGTGCCGCCGGTCCCCTGCGCGCGTTCCATTAAGGTTATCTCTACCACAGGTTATGAAGGAAATATTTTTTACTATGGGAGTCTTTGACATAGGGAAAAATTTCCCGCTAGTCGTTCTGTTATCTCAAGAGATGATGGTATATCGCGAAAATGTTTTGTGCTAACATAGCCTTGAAAACACTGACACGACGTAGCTGTCTATAGACCAATAACGTGCATCAAATATTAAAATAGCGGTATTCTTATTGGCTTAGTCAAATAGGGCAGTAGCTTCGCGTACAAGGAAAAGCCAGTAATATTTTGATAAGCTGAACGTACGTTGAAGCCTATCAAATAGTCAAGTTTTCCCGCGATAAGCCATCATCTCTAGTTATCTCTAAGGGGCTAACAAAATGCGAGGCCATAGGTAAATTAATTTTAACGACGCTTTCTGAAGATAGAAATAATTTTATTTAATTTGGAAGTGAAAAAAATTTCGTACTTTGTCAATTTAATAACTAGAGGCATGCCAAATTTGCGTTAATATCAAGTGGTACGTTATACTTCACTGACCTGTACATATCCAAGTGCAATCTGAGCGTTCATTGGGCACGAGCCTTTCTTCGACGACAGTTCAGTGCGTAAGTAAGCCCTTTACAGGATATTGGACTCTATACGTTTGAACTTACGAGTATTGGCTAGAAGCAATATCTGCGGCCGGCTACGGCATTTTCCGCCAATGAGAAATATCACGCGAACATATAACAGCTTACAGTCTACTCTTCTGTTGAAAAAAATGCGAATTTTACATATATTTGCTAATCACATTGCATGGGGACCTGATAAATTTGAGTTATCTTTTAGGCACGAGCTAGATTTTAAATATCTTTAATTTTGTGTCATTTTTCGCTTTTGGTCCTTGACTTAGTTGACACATCCTGCAAAGGGCTTAGCGAATAGTAGAGACTCAAATAACTGAAATCCCAATCATGTGGTATGACTGCGTCAGAGAGGAGCCAATGAACAGCCGATGTCTGCTTAAGTATACAGATATTCTTGGAGGCTAGCCTACATGTTATTAAAAACACAATTTTTTCCAGTCTCTACTCATATGTAGGGAAAGAATAATTTGTGAGTTCAATGACCGACGTGTTAAAGTCCACTGTGCTACGCCTACTTAAGCCCTGTCTATTCGTTCATTGTCTACTGTTCCAATCAGTACTAGCAGCTAATGGACAAATGGTCGGGGTTTGAGTGTGCACGGCCATAGCCGTCTTTAGTAGAAGGCCGCGGCCTTAGATCTGGCAACCCTGCCAGGAATTCTCATTTTAACACTTGCTCTCCAAAGGCAATGGCTGTACCTGATTCGTTATTGTGTCCTACATACCGGCGAATCAGGGGAAGCCACTGACGTTGGCGAGGCGGAAGAAGTGTTTAGAATATCCTTCCTGGCCGGGTTGCCAGATCTAAGGTCGCGGCCTTCTACTAAAGATGGCTATGGCATAGGACAATGGACAGAGACTGTAAAAATTCGCGGGTTCACTGACATGTAGACTAGTCTCCAAGAACATCTGTGTATTCAAGCAGACATTATCTGCTCATTGACTGCTCGATAACGCAGTGATATGGGCCTGCGTTTAGTTTCTTCTCATTGACTAAGCGACTTCCAGGGATTGTCAAACAAGCCACGGTTCTGTTGCGAAAATGACTACGAACTTACAGTTACTGGAATTCTAGCATTGGGACAAAGATAACGTGAATTTTTCAGGTCTCTAACAACGGATTCTTACACGCATGACGCGTAAATCGCGAAATATTGCTTTTCCTACTCGTAGGTATTGGCAATGTGTCTTTGTGAAGCGACGTCTCTCGTTTGACTGCGCCATTCACATTAATGTTCCTGCAACACCACACGTCTCTGACTTTCGGATTGAACTCGCAAGACACAGGAGAGATAAAACATCAAATCACTGACTATAAAGCAGAATCAGAATTGCTGATGTACACGTAAGTCACTGAATTAAATTGGTGCAAAATAATTTATGCGATAAGTTCATGTCTATAGCTATCACTAAGCGGTTGGCTATTTATATATACCAGAAGTTTTTGTGAAAATTTTTGAATCATCTCGATTCAATGCGTTATGCGTAGGGACCCCGTTTTTCGCGAAAAGAATTTTGCCCCACTTTGTTTCGGTGCCTTACGAGCACATCTGCAGTTCTGGTCGTGGTCAGTGATTGGATATTTTATCAATCACTAGTCTTGGGATTCTACCGGCAAATTACAGCCGTGAGGTGTTGCAGAGACTTTATTGTAATTGGCTCAGACAAAGGCTCATCCTATAGACACGCTGCCAATAATCATAAAGCAAAAATGCAGATGTGCACGTAAGGCACTGAAACAATGTGGGACAAAATTCTTTCCGCGAAAAACCAGGGTGCCTACGTATGTGTACACCTGCAGATCCGGGTCATTGTTACTGGCAGCTTACGTTTGAGCAGAGCGTCTCTCATTTGACTGCGCCAATCATAACTGCGACTCCACACGCCTGTGAATTGAGGATTCAACCCAAATACGCTGAGTGTTAAAACATCCAATCTTTAGGGACCCTGATTTTCGCGAAAATACTAATGCAACAACTGGTTTCAGTGTCTTACGTACACATCTGCATCTCTTCTTCATGCTTAGTGGTTGTATGTTTTAACTCTCACACGTCTTAGTGTTCTACCCACAAATCACAGACGTGTGGTGTCGCAACAACCTTGTTCTGATTGGTGCTGTCAAACGAAACACGTCTCTGCACAACAACACGCTGCCAATAACCTTGAAGCAAAGCTGCAGGTGTGCACATAAGGCACTGAAACAAGTTGTCGCAAAAATATTTTCGCGAATACTTCCTGTCCCAAGCAATTTTCTAACCCGTGAATCAGGAAATGCCACTGACGCAGCAGAGATTAAAGCGCTGCACAAACGATCATCATTGGGAGTGATGATGCAATTACGCCACATAATAATTAGGTACAGCGAGCTCAGTCACACACGCCAGCAAAATGGTTTTGCTGGCCAGCAACATGGCAAATAAGCCTACCGCCAATCAGCGTAAGACGGCTGCCATGCTAGCCACCAGCCAGGCAAATAGGAATACTGTTGTGACACGCACTAGCCAAACAGACACGGGGCTGGTATCCACAACCTCGGGCAGCCAATAAGCGGCTAATTTCACTCGTATCTAAGCCGCCACGTCGTTTAACGTCTGTATTACTGTTTGGTCTGTGATAACGCCGCAGAATTCTAATACTTGGCTATGCTGCGAACCAAAAGTAAACTTACACATTCTACCCATCTGTGAATACAGTTGACTAGGTTTTACGCTTGGCTTCACTCGCGTGGTTCTAAATAAATATTATTAAAATGTCGTTAACACCAACCCTCTACGCCTATGATTGGTACTCTACTGACAAAATCTGCAGGGCAAACTTCAGAGCATTTCGTTAGATAAGGTAAGTGGGCTTTACGTCTCGTGGACATCGAGGTTATTAGGAGGCGGCGACACACAACCCATGGCCGTCTTTAGTGGAAGGCCGGAGTCTTGAATGTGGCAACACTGCATTGGGGGTCTGCTACTTGTCACTTCTTGACTGCCTTAGTCTCTGTAACGTGTCTAGATGCAGCTTTAGTGGCGTGTACACGTCTACACTGACTAGGGCTACAAATGAGCGACCGGCAGAAGGCCTCCGACGCAGCGTTGCCACAGTTAAGACTCCGGCCTTCTACTAAAGACGGCCTTGAACCATCCCAGCATTCGCCTGGAGTGATTAGGGAAACAATTGAAAATTTAAATCAGGATGGCTGAAGTCAGGGATTGAACCCGAGTTCTCCCGGATGCTAGTCAAATATGTTACTGTTGCGCCACCTGGCTAGGCATTATATTAGGATGATATTATATGCAATGTTACATGTCAAGCCTTAAGTTGAAGTAAACAACAGAAACGGTGTTTTACTGTTATAATTTATACATAAGTTTTATGTTATAAATCCAACGGCGGTTGCCAGCAGCTATGTTCTTTTGTATTACAGACAGAAAACTGTGACTTTTGAACGTATATTTAGAATTTAAATGTGTCTTAGTTTAATCAAATACACATTTATTAATGAACATGCACTAAATTATATTTATAACTTTTAAGAAAAGAAATACTTCGTAAAGCTCAGGCTCCTGTACTAAGGTACCTGTATTGAATAATGGCTCGCTTAAGTTTCAAAAATCATGTAGGCCTAAGGCACTAATTGTAACACATGGGTGATCTAAGGCAGATATTTATTGACGGTGTATGTTCAGGCTGGAGACTAATATGTATTGATCCCATATCAATCCCAGCATTACTACACAATGGCGACTAGTAGGCCATATTGTGATCTGGGCCATATTCGGTACAGGTACTTTAATTCTAACAAGGAGGAATACCAAGTGATGGACCGCACAAAGTAAACACATTCTAATCTGATAACCATTGCGGACCTTATAATTAATGTTTACAGTGCATAATTTCATTATTTTACTAATAACTATCCGTAGGTATAATAAACACGGAATCCTAAGCACGGAAATTCACTAAAATTTTAGTAATTTTCAATATCACAGGCCATATAGATTTTCCAGGATAAGAAGTTATATTATATCTGTTTATTTTAGGACCTAGCAGATGTCTATACCCAATTTCATCCAAATCGTTTCAGTGGTTTAAGTGTGAAGAGGAGAGTGAGAGTGAGAGATTTTGATCAGCGTTTAACATGCAAGTCTTTAGCGCTGGTGAAGGGTGACAAGAGGTGAGTGTGGAGCAGCGCCGGAATGAAAGGGCGGAGGAAACGGGAGATCCCCGAGAAAATCCGCCGACCAACGGCATCGTCCGGCACGATTCCCAGTGCAAAAATTCGGGGACCGACCCCGCCGGAAATCGATCCCGGGTCGCCTCGGTGGGAGGCGAGAGGACTGACCCCTCGACCACCGCGGACCCCGGTGTGTGAAGGTAGGAAATTATAGAATTACGCTAAATGTTAAATAACTTTCCCTAGGGCCATGGTCTCACCGTGAAAAACATTTGACCTCAGTTTGTTGCAGTGCTTTACGTGCGCATCTGCAGCTCTGCTTCACGGATATTTACACCGTGGTTGTGTGAAGTGACGTCTCTCAATAGTAGAGACTGGAAAAATTCGCAGTTTCACTGACAAACAGGCTAGCCTCCAAGAATATATGTGTACTCAAACAAAGAACAGCTGTTCATTGACTGCTCGCTGACACAGTCATACCACATGATTGGTCCTGTATTTAGTTCATTCTTCATTATTGGCTCTGCATCCTCCAGGAGGTGTCACGTAAGTGAAGGACCAATGACGAAAGTGACACAAACATAAAGACATTTGAAATCTAGTTTGGGCCTAAAAGAAAACGTGAAATTTTCTGGTCTCTTCTCATTAGACTGCATCACTGCAACGCAACAAGTCTGTAGGGACCTGAAAAATTAGCGTTTTCTTTTAGGCACACGCTATGATTCATGGAACTATACGTTTATATCACATTCGTAATTTGAACTTGACATATATTACACAACCTGGAAGTCACTGAGCCAATAATAAAAAATGTATCTAAATGCAGGCCCATATCACCGTGACAGCGAGCAGCCAATGATGTCTGCTTAAGGGCATGGTCTACCGCAATTTTCATCAACATTTTTTTATTTGTACCAGATATTTTTTTCTTATTTTAGACCCAAAATGTGACCAAATTAAGCTGTTATGAAATTTTTTTATCTCTCATTGTTTTCGCGTAATGGCTTATTAAAATCATATTTTGCATGTTTCCGTTTTAACGACTACACTAAAACCAACCGATATACCAAACTCAAAAAAATCACAGCGGATAAAGTCATCGCAGGCTACAATGACATGCTCATGAAATAAAATAATAAAAATTATTTGAATTAAAAAAAAAATGTTGAAACTGAAAATAAAAATTTAAAAGTTCAATATTTTTTTTAATACAAATTTTTTTTATTCTTAATTTCTTGAGCATGTCATTCTAGCCAGCAATGATTTTATTCACTGTGATTTTTTTGAATTTGGTATATCAGTTGGTTTTAGTGTAGTCGTTAAAACGGAAACATGCAAAATATGACTTTAACGAGCCATTGCGCGAAAACTATGAGAGATAAAAAAATTTCATAAGAGCCAAATTTAGTCCAATTTTGTGTCTAAAACAAGAAAAAAATATCTGGTACAAATAAAAAATAAAATAATGATGATGAAAATTGTGGTAGACCGTGCCCTTAAGTACACAGATATTCTTCGAGACTAACCTACAGGTCATCGAACCCGCGAACTTTTCCAGCCTCTATACACATCTGTGATATGCGGATCGAACCTCTACACACTGAGAGTGAATACATACAATCACTAGGGACCCTGGTTTTTCGCGAAAATAATTTTGCCCCACTTTGTTTCGGTGCCTTACGTTCACATCTGCAGTTCTGCTTCGTGGCCAGTGATAGGATATTTTAACTATCTCGAATCTTGGAATTCTACCGGCAAACCACAGCCGGGAGGTATTGCAGAAACTTTATTGTAATTGGCTCAGACAAATGATATACGGCCAATAATAATGGAACAG
The DNA here is from genome assembly GCA_003012365.1 of Medauroidea extradentata. Taxonomy (NCBI): domain Eukaryota; kingdom Metazoa; phylum Arthropoda; class Insecta; order Phasmatodea; family Phasmatidae; genus Medauroidea; species Medauroidea extradentata. The sequence goes on along the minus strand of PNEQ01120502.1, from coordinate 21,411 downwards.
AAATGCAGATATGCACGTGCGGCACTGAAACAAAGTGGGGCAAAATTTTTTTCGCGAAAAATTGTGGTCCTTAATAATCACTGATTATGAAGTAGAACTGCATATTCGCGCATAAGACACTGAAACAAACTAGAAAAAAATTCTTTCCGCGAAATTTCGTGGCTCTGTCTGCCATAGAACCGCAAGACACATAGAGTTAAAACACCCAATCACTGACTATAACGGCAGTGCTGCAGATGTGCAAACAAGGCGTTGAATCCATTCGGTGCTACAATCTCCGTGCGAAAGTCAGACGCCAGTACTAGCATATATAGATAAACGCTAGTTTTTTCATAGCAATAGACTCAGGTTCTTTTGCATCCAAAGTTTATCTTAATTTGTGTTTTAAAAAAAATTACCAAAAGATATTGTAAATTTTGCCGGGTAAATATTAATTTAATTGCAAATAGGATTCTGTTTCTTAAAAATAAAATCTTGAAACAGTTTCGAATATGTAAGTACTACATGACTGTGTTGAAGGTTTTACGAAGCGCGTGTCTGAAAACTACTTCATAATGTTCTGAACTAGACACGTGACGGTCTTGAAACAACACCTGCTCGTCATCTGAGAATGATTCTTCAGCTGTAATGTGACGCGAGTGGACAATTGGCTGCATAGAACTAGTGACAGTCACAGGTTCATCGGCCTCTAGACTAGACTAGCAACGTATACACTACACACTGGTGTCTTCGCGTATCAATAAGGACCCCAGTATTTCGTGAAAAGAATTTTGCAACAACATGTTTCAGTGCCTTACGTTCACACCTGCAGCTCTGCTTCAAGGTTATTGGCAGTGTTGTTGTGTAGAGACGTCTTTCATTTGACAGCACCAATCAGAACAAGGTTATTGTGACACCACACGTCTGTGATTTGCGGGTAGAACACTAAGACGTGTGAGAGTTAAAACATACAATCTCTAAGCATGAAGCAGATATGCAGATGTGTACATAAAACACTGAAACAAGTCGTTGCAAAATTTTTTTCGCGAAAATCAGGGGTCTCTACGAGTAGAGACTGGAAAAATCCGAGGGTTCACTGAAATGTAGGCTAGCCTCCGAGAATATCTGTGTATTCAAGCATACATCGGCTGTTCATTGGCTGCTTGCTGACACAGTGATACCTCATTATCGGGCTTACACTTAGTTGATTCTTTATTATTGGCTCAGTCCTCTCCAGGAGGTGGCAAATACATCAAGGACCAACGGCGAAGGTGACACAGACATAGAGATAATTGGATTCTAGCTTGTGCCTAATGGAAAACGCGAATTTTCCTGGTCTGTAATAATAAGAAGAACCAATGACTTTTAGTAAAAAGGAATATTAGCAACAACATAATTCAATGCCTCGTGCTTAGGGCCACAATTTTGCGCCGGACATTTTTTTCTCCATTTTGGTGTCAGTGGCGGATCCACAACGTGGTCAAGGGATGGACTTGAGCTCATTATCATGAAACAACTTACTACACCAGCCAAAAATAGTAATTAATTAATTTGCCTTATCGCAACTACCAGGCAGGAAAATTACAAATACTTATGAAATATATTAATATGCTCCTTCTTGGACGAATATACTGCAATAATTTTTAAGGTATAAGTGAACGCACATTACTTCTTTCAACGACGTACAGGTTGAATTTTGATTTATTAAAAATTAAGATTTTGGTATTTGCAGAGAGGAATCATTTCGAATACAAACGAACTGTGATAGTGCATCGTATATAAATGATATGGTGTAAGTGAACACACATTTTACCTTTTTTGGTCATTGTAATCGTTAAGTTTGTGATATATATGATATGAAAAGATCTTACATACACGTGTGGTTTATTATACCAGATTAAAAAGGGTAAGGAAAAAGTGAAAACCAACCAATATTTCTACAACTAGAACTACTGATCAAATGGAAACGAAACGCCTGTATAGGTCATAAGAAAAAATATATAAATGAAATTAACACAATAGGAAAATAATGACTTCTACAGACAAGTTAGGATACTAAATAATAAAATAAGCAGAAAATATTATGATGAATGAAATTTCAAATGCTATATAGGGTTTTACTGTGACCAAGGTGGTTTACTTCGATACAAACCTGACCATCACTTAAACTTGCGAACCCGGGTTCTACGAATTGTACTGAGTCCTCGATGTTTCCCAAATTCTGTTTGTTTTCGGAACAGCTTATAAATCTCTTTAATAATTCTTTGCCAGCTCAAGTTAATAAATCTCGGGTCGATCGTAGGTATTTAGTTCGTTTTTCAAACCTTACGTACACATCTGCATCTCTGCTTCATGTTTAGTGATTGCATGTTTCAACTCTCACACGTCTTAGTGTTTTACCCGCTAGTCACAGACGTGTGGTGTGGTAACAACCTTGTTATGATTGGTGCTGTCAAACGAAAGACGTCTCTGCACTACAACACGCTGCCAATAACCTTGAAGCAGTGATGCAGATGTGTACATAAGGCACTGAAACAAGTTGTTGCAAAATTCTTTTCACGAAAATCAGCGGTCCCTAGCTATGCAACAGACTCGGGCAAAATTCTTTTCGCGTAAAGTGCGTGGTATTATTTATTAAAAATGTTGATGTATAACTTATGATCAACTGTATTCGTGATTTTTTTTTCAATTCATCTAAATTGGGCAGAAGTCTCCACTGCAGTAGGACATGATGTTGTGAGCCAAAATCAGTCGTTGAACTATAATACAACTTGCACATATATTTTAGTCTGTTGCCAGAATTGTGCGAATTACACGTGTCGTGGCAAGACCTCGTTCACGCCTAACGCTGTTGAGCGGAAGGGAATCCCCATTTTCCCGAAATGTTTTCAGCGCAAGTTATGTTTCACTTACTTACACGAATTTTGGTAGCTCTCCCTTACTTATTGCTCCGGGCCATTGTTAGCAGAGTTTTGTCATATGACTGGGTCAATCAGAATTATGTAGGGTCCAGGAAAATTCGCGTCTTCTTTCGAACGTATGGTATGTTAAAAAAAGCATCACGTTTCTGTCACTTTTGCAAAGAGGCTTTGACTTATCTGTAGGGGCACCTGATTTTCCTGAAAATGTTTTAGCCCCAGATTGTTTCAACGGCATTTCTGCACATCTGCAGCTCAGCTTCATAATCAGTGATTTGTTGCTTTTAACTCTCAGTGTCTTGTGGTTTTCTACCTGCTAATCTCAGACTTGAGGTGTGGCAGTAACTTGATTATGATTGGCACATTCAAATTACAGTCATCTCTGCACAAAAACACGCTGTCAGTAACTACTAACCAGTGGTACAGAAGTGTACAAAATGCATTGAAGCACGTTAGAGCTAAAATTTTTCTACAAAAATCACTTGCCCCTACTTAGTTAAAAGTGTTAATACAGAAAAAAGCAACTAAATGAATGTCGAATCATGTATAGAGCCGCGATTTTATGGCGAAAAGATTTTTGCAACGTTTGGTATCGATGCGTCATGTGCACACCTGCAGCTCTGCTACATCGTCTGTGGTTGGATGATTTTACTATCACTTGCCTTGGCAAATTATAGACGTACAGATTCACAATAATCTTATTCTGATTGGTGCAGTAAAATGAGAAACGTGTCTGAACAAAGATACGCTGCCAATAACCTTGAAACAGAACTGCCGATGTGCACGTGAGTCACTGAAACAAAGTGGGGCAAAAATCTTTTTGCAATAAAATCGTGGCCCTAATCATGTAGTATCACTGTTTCAGCGTACACATAGATTATCAAAGAATAGCCTACAGGTCAGTGAAATCGCACATTATTTAGGTTCCTACAGAGCGTACAACCTTAGATTGTAGTACAGGACTTAAGGCGCGTGTTGTTGCAAGATCGCAGCCGTGTTACAAAGTTCGGAGATGTACTACTTCATAATTTTTAGTACTAAAATATTATATTTCACACTTTTCGAATTGATACATTGTAATTTATGTAAGATTACGCTTCAAAATATATACCTGTCAAATTACATTCTTACATTGCTTTAACATAAGAAACAGATTACATTCCCGACTGCTATGATTTAATTAGATTAATAGTAGTAGGAAATTCGTAAAGAAATACTTATTATCACAAAACTTTTATTCATTATAGCTACTTCCAACAAAACGAGAGATTTCGTCCATAGGAGTAGTGTCTGTCTGAAGACAAGAATGTGGTTGTGGTAGTTATGAAATCGATGATGGAAAATCAATTGTTGTTTAGAAACTGGAAAATCTGTGATTTTGATTATTAACTCTTGCTAAAATTATATTTGAAGTAGGGAGTATTTAATGAATCAAAATAGTACGTACGTTTGGCCATGAAGTAAACGATCCGTCATTTCCACTAATTATGTGAAAATTATTTTTAAAGACAAAACGAGATCAGATAAATTTATCGTCCAGCGTTGTTTTAATTCGATTTTCTTTGATTATATTGTTCTTTCAAGAAAAAAACTTAAGGTTGAAGCTGACTGTATAATTAACTGAATTTTCGCCAATTGACTTATTAGCCGAAACCAAGTTAATTTTGTCTTGAAAAATAATAGAAGACGCAGTAAAAACCTGCAAAGAAATTGAGTGTCAGATTTTTATAACATTATTTTATAATTAGTTTTAAATCATTTTAATAATAATGCATGTTTATTAAAAAAAAAAAGCTGTCACGCAAGAAGCAGAAATGATAGATCATGGTCTTATATTTATTTAGGAGAATTTTGTTTGCCAATCATTTTCGGTTTCAACTTCGCAGGTAAGTTACTAGTACCATGTGTATTACGTAAATGATTAGCTTGGAACGGCTTATTATTTTCAATGCTTTCTTAATTGCGTTAATACTACGAATGTAAAAAATACTGGAACATGTTCAACGCAATATTTGTTTCACTCTCTTGTTGCATATCTATATTGTGTCTTCGGTTGTTTTATCATCTATATAAACAAATTTTAACCATAAAATCACTGTAGTGAAATTTTAGCTCCGAAATCAGTCATTGGACACAACACATAATTTGGCCGCGAGACACGGGTGCACTTCTGCGTTAGTTTAAGATACGGGACGAAAATATCACTGACTAAAGGAAGACTGTATGTTATTTACTTTTCTATCCTGACTGAACCTCTCAGTCAGTAAAGATAACGAAACCTCGAGCGCTCGTCAGTTATCTGGGCTTGTATGGTTGACCTAATATGCAACACATTTCACGTTATAAACCAGAGAACGGTTGAAGCTATAGTAGCAGTGTTGCTTTAATAAATAAGTTCAGCTCATAATGTAAAACTTTCCCGCTTTCATCCTCACCTAACTTCAGTAATAACAACCTTTCCCGCTGACCAACGTTTTATTGTTGTATCCGGTGAACGAACGCACATTAGGGGAGAAAAAAAATTTGTAAACAATTAAGGAAGAAAATTTTTAAGTTATGATTATTTTCTCTGATGTCTAGATATATAAATCTGCATGCCATAAAAATTAGAAAATGATTTTGCTATTAATTATTAAGTTATGATGTGATATACTTAAATATGTATGAAAACAGTTTAAATACAAAGTTTTTGTTTTCGAATTTATTAAACTCCTTAGAATGACTCAAATTATGAAATGAATGTCACCCGATGCACGTTTTGAAGCTGTACAATATGTTAAAATGTTGAGATGAAAGTTACAAAATGAAATTTCAGGATTTTTGGCAACAGTGCGCGCTAAAACGACAGTGCTTATGGCAGGTACCATGCGTTGAAAAGAGAGATAAATTGCTCGTATAACTCTGTACTGCAATCTAAGTGTGAGACGCTCTTATGGCTGTAACCATTCGGTCATTAAAGGCAGCGTCATTCAAAGAGTTTTTTATTACAACTACGAATGATGATTTTTAGAGCCCACGATTTTTCGTGAAAATAATTCTGCTACACAGAATGTATTTTTGCACAGACGTGGCTTATTAGTAGGGACCCCTGTTTTTCGCGAAAAGAATTTTGGCCCAGTTTGTTTCAGTATCTTACGCGCACATCTGCAGTTCCGGTTCATGGCTATTGGCAGTGAGTCTATATGAAGAGCCGTATCTGATTTGACGGAGCCAATTACAATAACGTTCCTGCAACACAACACGTCCGTGATTTGCTGATAGAATCCCAAAGGCTCATGAGAGTTAAAATATCCAATCACGTATCACGAAGCAAAATTGCAAATGTGCACATAAGGCACCGAAACAAAGCGGGGAAAAATTCTTTTCGCGAAAAACAGGGGTCCCTACTTATTAGACTGTACCAACAGGAACAAGGTTTCTGAGATACAAATGTGATTTGTGGGTAGAACCCTAGAAGCTGAGAGTTAAAAACAGCCAATCACTGATCATTAAGCAGGGCTGCATATGTGCACAAAAGGCATTGAAACAAACTGTTGCAGAATTCTTTTCGCGAAAAATTGCTGTCTTTAGTGATTTTTCGTCAATGAATTTCCGCTATATTGCTGGTCATTGCAGTCCTGTGCGTTACAAATCTGCGTTATGAATAGGGACTGGCGAAATTCGCGTTAATTTTACGCGAGTCATTAGAATCTAGTGACCTGTACACGCCAGTGTACATCCTGTAATTACATTGATTGTAATCTTTTATATGATGTTATTGATGGGTGTGGTCACATTTTAGATGGTTGTTTACAATATAATTGACCGTTTAATCACTGGATAGAAGCATTCCCCGTGGAAAGTCCTGAAATTTTCGAACATATCCGTTTGGATTTTAGTCTGCTGGCGTAAATAAAGACAATTTTGCACGTATCCACTAATGAGTAAGGCTAAATGCTTGTCGAGAAAATATTCTTCAAACATTTTGTTTCAATACTGTACTAGTACATCGACAGCTACGCTTCATGGTTATTGGCAGTACGTCTTTGTTCGGACACGTTTTCCATTAGACTGCTCTAATCAAAATAAGGGTTTGTGTGACATCACAAGTCTGCGATTTGCCTGTAGAACCCCAAGACAAGTGAGAGTCGTAATACCTAATCACAATGAACCCTGGTTTTTCGCGAAAAGAATTTTGCCTCACTTTGTTTTATTGCCTGACGTGCACATATGCAATTCTACTTCATGATTATTAGCAGTGCGTCATATGAAGAGCCGTATATAATTTGTCAAAACCAATTACAATAAAGTCTCTGCAACACCTCACGGCTGTGATTTGCCGGTAGAATCTCAAGGCCGTAGCCGTCTTTAGTAGACGGCCGCGGCCGTAGATCTGGCACCCCTGCCAGGAAGGGTAATTTTAACACTTTTCTGTCCCACTAACGGCAGTGGATTCCCCTGATTCGCCGGTATGTAGGACTCAGTAACGAATCAGGTACATCCATTGCCTTTGGAGAGCTAAAAGAAGTGTTAAAATGACCCTTCCTTCCTGGCAGGGTTGCCAGATCTAAGGCCGCGGCCTTCTACTAAAGACGGCTATGTCAAGGCTCGAGAGAGTTGAAATATCCAATCACTGACCACGAAGCAGAACTGCAGTGGTACACGTAAGGCACTGAAACAAAGTGGGGAAAAATTCTATCCGCTAAAATCCATGAGGATACCTACTAATCATTGACCATGAAGCAGAGCTCGAAATGTGCACATACGTAGAGAACGGAAAAATTCGTGGTCCACTGACCTGTAGGTTAGCCTCCAAAAATATCTGTGTATTCAAGCACAATGCAGCTGTTCACTGGCTGCTATCGGGCACAGTGATACCACATGATTGGGTCAGCATTTAGTTGCTTCTCTGTTATTGACTCAGCGTCCTCCAGGAGGTGTCAAATAAGTCAAAGAGCCAATTTCTAAAAATGTCTAAAACTTACAGAATTTTTCAGGTCCCTATACTGACTGCAGAGTAGACTGCAACTGTTTTATGTTTACTCATCCTTTCTCATTGGCCGACAATATTGTGGCCTACCGCAGAATTGCCTTTAGCCTATAATCGTTAAGTTCAACGGTAGAGTCACCAATCCCCTCTAAAGGGCTTACACGCTTAACTGTAAGCAAAGAAACGCTCGTGCCCAATGAACGCTCAGATTGCACTTGGATATATAGAGGTCAGTGAAGTTTAGCCTACTAACAAAAATAGCGTGAATTTTGCATGCATCTACCCATAAGTAGGGACCTGAAAATTCACGTTTTCATTTAGACACAAGCTAAATTTCAAATATATCCAAGTTTGTGTCACCGTAGCCATTGGTACTTGACATATTTGACACCTCCAAGAGACCAGTAAGCCAATAATATAGAATCAAAGACCTAATCACGTGGTATGATTGGGTCAGTTAGCAACCAATGAACAGCTATTATCTGCTTGAATACACATATATTCTTGGAGGCTAACCTACATGTCAGTGAACCCGCGGTTTTTCCAGTCTCCTACCCATAAGGCACTGAAACCAACTGGCGCAAAAATCTTTTTGCCGTAAATTTGAGGCTCTGCTCACGACTATAAGTCCGGATTCTACGTGCTTATCTACTCTGTGAACATGCTCCGGTTCCGTCGCTACCGCTGCAGGATGGTCAGGTTGCGATGTTTCTTTTCTCGACGATAATGGCACGGCGCCGCCTCGCCGCGCGTTCTTCCTCCGAGGTAAATAGTCCACACTCGGTCGGATTTCTTTCCGCGCCCTCCTCCCTTCTTCACTCCTTCCACCGCGAGCAGATTGCAGGCTCGCACCATATCATCACGTAATTTGGTTCTTCAAGAATGCAGCATGTGGGCTCGGGCGCTCGGAATTATCTGCCCCGGCAAGCAGTCTCGCGTTCACAACATCAGGGATTGCTTTCCACGATCTGTTGGATCAGTTCGGAAATTTGGGCGTGCGACATGAATAGCAAGTTTTGATTGCGCAACTGAGAGACGGGGAGGGATGATGGGTTGGAATCAGGCTGGAAGTGCTGCTAATTCGTAGTGCTAAGCTCGCATATCCGCCTATCAGCACCGTTAATGACGTTCACAGTCCCCTAGCTTTGTAAGTTCGGTCATCGAACCATCCAGCATCCGAGCGCAAGGAAGATTTAACACTCAACTTCAGAGCGTTTGTTGCATTAGCTGGGACATGGAAATGTCGCGGGTTCAACCACCTGTCGGTTAGTCTCCACAGTCCTGTGTACTCTCTGTCCTCAATTACTTGTACATTGGCTGCTGCTCCAGTGAGTGGCATTGCGATAGCCAGTGAGTATTGGCGTCCATATTTGCTATTCGTCCGACCCATCAATGACAATTTTAATTAATAATGACTAGAGAACCGGAAATATCGCGGTTTCGTCGACTAGCCGACTAGACAGTTTGCATACTCCACAGTCCTGTGTACACTATGTCCTCAGTTACTTGTATATTGTCTGCTGCTCCAGTGAGTGGACAGTTGTACATGTGACAAGGTAGCGCGGCAGTCTGTGAGTGTTTTCATGCAGGTCTGCTATTGGTTCACAGTCCTCAAGGAAGAGTTTCAGTAACAGTGAACCAATCGCGAAAGTAATTAAAGTGAATAGGAGTTTGAAATCTACCGTGTTCTCAAATGGATTCGCGAAATGTCCGGGTCTCTAAAAATGACCCAATCCCCTAAGTACCTACCGTGAACATGACTTAAAAATCTAACGTGTCCTTAAATGACCCTCAAAATTTCCTTACCTCTGTACATTAATTATCTTATAAATTCTAAAAAAAAGTTGTTGGCTATAAAAAAATTAAATTTGTGTTACTACTGCCATAGTCAAAAATACATAGAGACCTGAAATTATTATTGTGTGCAGGCATAGCCGTCTTTTGTTAACGGCTGCAGACCTTCGAATTTAAAATCCTACAAACAAGATTAATGATTCTAGCCCTTCTCTCTTGCTCATGCCCATGAACATTCTGTCAGACATATAGAGCGGTGGCGTATCTGGGTTGTGTTCCAAGGTGTGAAACAGTTTACACGCATAGAACTAATTTTCAAACTGGCAGTATCCAATGAGAATGGCCCCTGATAACAAAGGTGTAGGCCTGTAACTGCATAATGTATGTTTTGCCTCATATGCAGGTCTCTACCTGTTATTGTGTATAGTCATTGAAAAGGGGACCTCCGCTTCGTTAAATGTATTTCGCCCAAACTTGTTTGGATACCTTACGTGCACATCTGCAGCACTATTTCATAGCAAGCAGTGATTGGGTATTTTTACATCTCAGTTTCTTGAAGTTCTACCAGCAAATCACAGACTGCGTTGTCATAGTAGCCTTGTTCTAATTAACACAGTTAAATGAGGGCCGTCTCTGCATACAGACACGCTACCAATAACCACGGAGCAGACGCGTGCAGAAATGCACGAATGGCGTTTAAACAAGTTGGTGCAAAAATTTTTTCGCGAAAGTCAGATGCCCCTAGTCATTTTTCAGCACCGCATGCCTTCGAATGCGACCACTAAAGGCCACTGATATACAGACTTATCAATGAACGCCCATAATTTAGGTTGAGCGATAAACTGTAGTAATCTAATCCTAGTTTGCGGAGTTGCTACATTGAATGTACTGCCTGCCAATAGAGACAGCTGTGGCTGTAGCCAGGACTGTAGAACCGGAGTCGTGGAGCCGGAGTTTTGGTAATTTTGTGTGGAGTCGGAGTTAAAGTCAGAGCCACTTAAAATCTAGCAACTCCGACTTCAGACCTGACTTGGCTAACAAATCTTACATTTAAATTTTATGTTTGAATCCTAGTACTCAAATTTAAGAAGCGCATATTTAGACAAGCTTACGTATACGTTAACAAAAATTAAAACTCTATAAAATTATTTGATAAATCACAGTAATTATTAGAGCTTTGCAGAAAATTAAAGATCTTAGTAAATAAATTTACAAGTTTCTATTTACTCCGTGATGAAGTAATGAGTTCTGATGATAAACATTATACAATCTGCTTGTGTCGCAATGTTAACGAGTCTTGGTCTTGGACTGGTGAAGTCGGAGTCGGAGTTAGAGTCGAGAGTCGGATAGAGGAAAAACTTGGGAGTCGGAGTTGGAGTCGGAGTCGACAGCTCTGGTTACCGACTCCACAGCCCTGGTTGTAGCATGTCAATGTATACGCCTAAAGGATTGTGTCCCTTTCAAGATAGGCGAATGATTATTTCGGCACCACCTGGAGGGTTCTGAACCAATCATATAAGGGTATCAATTTTCAATCCGAATTAGGTTACATCACTGTGTCAGCTAGCAGCCAACGAGTAGTCGATATCGTCTCGATTATACAGTTAGTTGCCTGGGAAATATAGCTTAGAGGTCAGCGAACACACTAATTTTCCTTGTCTCTCGCGTGTATGTTGTAAAAGTACAGAGTTTCTACACCTGCTGGAGCGTACTGAACTAATAATAATGAAGCATGTGTGGAGCTATTTGGTGAGCAGAAACGCGTAGGTTTTGAAAATTAAATATGTGTGTATAAAAAAGTCAACAGAAAAAATTTTTTTTTGCTCAGGGAAAAATATAAACTGTAGTGTGGTAGTCAAGGAGACATGTGGGCTCATGTTCCATGCTCCCAGAGGCAGGGTAAATGGAGAAAAAGGGGAGGAACTTGAGGTTTTGCCCGTATGTAACCGAACCAAGAGAAAAGAGAGTTTAAATCAAATAAAATTGTACAGTGAATTACACTTTTTAAAGGACATTATACTGCCAATAAACAAGACGGTAATCGAATACAGAAAATTTAGCTAACACTCCACACTATGTTAAAATAAAGGAGAGGTTGTAGTACGTTTAAAACTGATTATTAAGGCCTCTGATTTAGGGGGAAAAGAATTTCGCATTACCTTGTTTCTCTGCCTTACATGCACATCTGCTGCTCGGCTTCACGCTGAGAAAAAGAGTTTGTTGGTGCAAACAAAATTTTTTTGAATCAACCATATCATTCGTTTGCATAGGGGCAATTAAATATTTGTTTGTTCGTACCAAATTATTTTGTTCCCTCGATTTGTTTGAGGCAAATGGCTGTATTTTGTTAGCAGTACCACATATTTAGATGGCGATAAAAATAATTCGTTGACCATATCAAATGCACATGCAATAGTTTTGAAGTAAGAACAAATATTTTTATAAACTTAAAAAATTCCGGAAATTTTAAGACCTAAAAATGTACACATGGATGGATCGGGATTTGATCCAATGACCCTTGATTTGCTTCGTTGTATTCATGAACCAACCAGCTGAACTGCGAGTGCTTCTGCGACAGAAAGATTGTTATTGGTATAGGAATAGTTAATATTATATTACATTTGTACTGCTTTTTTTCAAAGACGTTTGTCTTCCGTCTGCGTGAAGGTAAACGACGTCAAATAATATTATTAAAATTATCGCCGTCCACCGCAGCTAGAAGAACGAGACGTGCAGCTGCTGCGTTTTTCAATTTTATAGCATTTACTTTTGTGATCAATTTAATTAGCCACTTTGAAATTGTTATAATTAAAATTAAGATCCTTTAATTATGCTGATTAACAGTTTAGACGCCGTACTTGTCGCACAAGCGTATAATATTTAGAAAGTTGAGGTATAAAATGTTCGCCATCTTATCGCTCACGCATATGTCAACCAAATGGATATATTTTCGCCAGCAAAATCATTTAGTCCATCGAAAAAAAAATTGTTGGTTTAAAGCATATCACTTATAACTAACAATATTAATTTGTTGACAAGTTGTAACTAATTGTTCGTTTACACAAAATGTTTATTTGACGTCCTATAATAACCAAATATATGATTGGCACAAACAAAGTGCGTTAGATGAATAATTTGATCGAAGGAAATAATTAAATTTTTTTTGGAGGACTCGATGCTTGGTCTTGCCAACAAACAAAATATTGTTTAGCTGAAGCAAACATCGCCCTATCAAATATATTTAGTATAATGAAACAATTATTTCTCTCAGAGCGTGGTTAGTGCTTTAGACCCGTATATTTCGCGAAACCACTTGAGAAGACGTTACATTTCAGTCTCCTGTACACATTACTTACTTTCGCGATTGGATAGTTGCTTATGAAACTCTTCCTTGAGGACTGTGAACCAATAGCAGACCTGCATGAAAACACTCACTGACTGGCGCGCTACCTTGTCACATGTACAACTGGCCACTCACTGGAGCAGCAGACAATGTACAAGTAACTGAGGACACAGTGTACACAGGACTGTGCAGTCCAGGAGGCTGGTCGTTAAACCCCACGAAATTTCAGTGTGTCTAGACTGCGGCATGTTTTGTGCAGAGTCGGTCTTTATTTGACTATGCCAAACAGAGTTACTGCAACACCGCACGTCTATGTTTTGCTGGTTGAACAAGTGAAACCCAAGGTGTAAAGAATTAAATCCATCCATCATTGACAATGAACAAGATCTGCAGATGCGCCAATTACGTATTAAAACAAGTTGGTGGAAAATTCCTTTCACCAAAATCCGGTGGTTATACTGATTGTTCAATAATATAAACTTTACCTACTGACAACCGAAACGTGAATTATGCTAAAATTTAAATTAATAATAAACTATTACGAATCATCCACACATTTACCATAGTAAGCAAACAAATTATTACATTGGTTACATTTGAATCATTATGTCATGACTAACTTTAAATGAGTTCTCTGTTTTGTTTCATACCCTATCTCAACAACGCATATGTCTACTGCGTCACCCAATCGGAGTACTAGACTAAGACGTGCTGTTATATTCAACAAAGTTCCGTATTGCCTTAAATAAGGATGGACTGCCACGTTAGATAGTCCTCTAAATTCTTCCGAAACGATACTAGGCGGAAGTCACGGTAACACACTGTTACTTCCGAAATTTCAAATCACTATCAGAAATGTTCATAGCCATAGAGTGATAATTAGGATTGAGGTCAATTGCAAATACATATTTATCTGAGTTTACTTAAATCAATTAACTAACAATATTAAAAGTAATAACTGAAACACACACATCCAATAACAATGAACCAGAACTGTATATTTGCAAGTAAGTAGGGACCCCTGTTTTTCGCGAAAAAAATTTTGCCCCAGTTCGTTTCAGTGACTTACGTGCACATCTGCAATTCGGCTTCACGTATGTTTGTCTACCACACACACTTAAGAAAAGTGTTCGAGATGAGAGCAAGACATCGCTATAACACCTAAAAAGCTATGAGGACGTCCAAATCATCTTCGTTGTAGTTCAATATCACGCAAATTATATGTGCAACAATGTGATATTACTGACGTTACGAAAGGTAAATATTTGAACTACTGAAGTAAAGATTTACTTTAAAAAAATTAACTTGAGGAAACTGAGTGCCGAAGCTGTAAAATATTGAATTTTTAAGCTGTTTTCTAAGCAATCTTCTTCTTCAATGACGTACGATAACTAGAGCCACAACTTTGTAGCGAAACGATTTTTTCACCATTTTGTATCAGTGTCTTACGTACACTTCGACAACTTTACTTCATGGTTATTGGCAGATTGTCTTTGTTCAGACACGTCTTTCATTTGAGTGCATCAATAATAGTTAGACATTGTGGCATTACACGTCTGTGATTTGCCAGAAGAAACTAAAGAAAAGTGAGAGTTAAAACATCCAATGTCTGACCATGGCTCAGAGATGCAGGTTTGCACATAAGATATCCAAAACAATTTATGCAAAAATCTTTACGCCATAATCGTCCATAGATAATAGTTTTATACCCTCATAAAGATAATGTGTTCTCAGAACCTTTATTTATGGAGATGCGATTATACGCGTATACATTCATTAACTGGTTTTTATAACATTTTTATTAGCTTCACTTGCATGTACGATTGTAAATGAGTCTTTCAATTTAGTTTTACCAGCTTCCATACGTAAGAATTTTTTAAAATTTTGCACTCGTTTAAGAATCGATAACACCATAAATTCATACCTATGATCACGTAGACCTATTCTCACCCATTATTAAAAATATGCTGTCTGGCTGCAACAGAAAAAAAAGTTAAAATTATAATCTTTAAAAATAATTCCGTTTTATTTTGAGACTAGAAAATAAAAAAAAAAATCACTGTATTCTAAAAAACTAAAAAACACGCTTTTGTAGCAGAACGAAATAAATAGATGGAAATAATCTTTAAATATAAAGCTTTTGTCCAACAGCGATATTACATCGCACAATTCAGTGTAACAATCTTAATAATAATAAAATCATTCAACAAAAAATTAACTTTGATGTAAAAAAAATCGTTGGGGGCTTACTTACTTTTCATAATGAGTTTACATTTACGATTAGCTAGTGATCAATTAAGACAACTGAGATCAAACAAAGCATACTTTTTTTAAAATAAAGCTAACATATTTTCTAGTGAAATTAATCATATTTTAAGGCTATCCAAAATTAAGTTATACCTAACGGTGGTACATCCTATCGTTGTCGAACAAAATCTGCACGCAGTGGATAACTGCTGCATATTGAGTAGTTTGCCTCAATCACTGTCCATTTTATTACACTGCAAATAAGAATAATTGTTGTGAGAATTTTCTCAACGACAGCTACTCGATACACTCCTTTCTTTTACCTGTTGCTTGTGAACTGAAAAATTTGCGTTTTCTTTTAGGCTCAAGCTGGATTACAAATATCTTTAAGTTTGTGTCACGTTCGCCATTGGTCCGTGACTTAGCTACTTCCCGGAAAGCCCTGAGCCAATAATAAAGAATCAACTAAATGCAGACCCAATCATGTGGAATCACTGTGTCAGCCAGCAGCCAATGAACAACTGATGTCTGCTTGATTACACAGATATTCTTGGAGGCTAGCCTACATGTCAGTGAACTTGCGAATTCTCCCAGTCTCTGCCTATTGCATGCGCCACACATGTTTCATT
The DNA here is from genome assembly GCA_003012365.1 of Medauroidea extradentata. Taxonomy (NCBI): domain Eukaryota; kingdom Metazoa; phylum Arthropoda; class Insecta; order Phasmatodea; family Phasmatidae; genus Medauroidea; species Medauroidea extradentata. Next base: position 5,532 of record PNEQ01120502.1, on the reverse strand, counting down.
CTAAACATTACAAGGGGCTGCTGTGACCAAGTGGTCAGACCACTCGCTTCCCATCGAGGTGATCCGGGTTTGATTCCCGGAGGGGTCGGTCCAGGGATTTTCGCATGTTGGACTAGTACCACGATGCTGGGATCTCCCGTTTCCCCCGTACTCTCATCCCGGCGCTGCTCCATACTCACCTCATATCATCACTCACCAGCGCTAAAGACGTAGATGTTAAGAGCTAACTAAATACTCTCACTCACTAAACATTACAAATACTACTTCCATCTATTTTAAATTCATAGTCTCAGATTTTCAGTACCATCTACATTAAGAAGAAATCTGTGGGTCTGTAAAGAACTAAGAGAAATTATTTAATAATTTTTGTCTGTTGTAAAACGTGAAACACTATTTTTATTTAAACATTATTTTCAGTATTTTAGTCCCGCGGGTGTGCGCGTAATTTTCCAATTGAATTTTTACAGTAAAATTTGTGCCGAACAGACAGACTAACAGACGAAAAAGCGAGTTTAGGGCACGGTACACATGGATTTTCTACGTCATATTTTAATTTTTACATTTCTGCCAGATATTTTTTCTTATTTTTAGACATACATTTTGACTAAATTTTGCTCTCATGGGTTACGTCGCGTTTTCTTTTAAGGTCCAAGCTAGATTCGAAAAATCTCTAAGTTTGTGTCACTACTAAATGCAAACCCAATAATGTAGTATCACTGTGTCAGCGAGCAACCAATGAACAGCTGATGTCTGCTTGAATACACATATATTCTTGGAGGCTAGCCTACATGTCAGTGACCTTGCGAATTTTTCCAGTCTCTTGCAATTAACAATTGCGAGAGGCTGTAGAAATGGAGTTTCCCATTGGGCACAAGATGAAATTTAAACAAAAGTAAGTTCGTGTTATTTTCGCAATCGGCATTTGGTATATCAGACACCTTCTGGAAGAAGTTGAGCCAATTTTAAAGAAGAAACTAAATCCAGGTACGAAGTTTTCGTGAAATGACTTCTGCCCCAATTTGTTTTACTACCTTCATAGTCATTTATTAGATGTTTTACTCTCATGTGTCTTGTGGTTCCACTCACGAATCACAGACGTGTGGTATTGCAGAAACCTCATTGTGTTTGGCGCAGTAAAATGAGAGATGTCACTTCACGTAGACGGGCTGCCAATAACCATGAAGCAAAGATGCATATGTGAACGAAGGTACTGAAAAAACTGGGGCAAAATTCTTTGCGCGAAAAATTCATGACCCTACTACTGTAAAAACTTCCTAAAATGTATAGGAATTAATTAACATAAACGCAGTATGGGACTGTTATCATACTTCCGCCTTGTAAATCTGCAAATTTTACAGACGTTACAATACAAGTCTGGTAACTTTAGTATACATTTGACTGTTTTATAAAAAAATTTAGGAGTGCTACCATGGATGTCTGGGAAAAAATTCTACCATACCTACTTTCTTAGCACTCCTATACGCACGTGCAGCATATTTACTAAACATTTTTAGAGTGTAACAATTTGGTATCACTGTGTCAGCGAGCAACTAATCGATAGCTGATGTCTGCTTCAGTAAACATATGAGGAGCAAACATTCAAAACCAGGCATGTCCAAAATCCCGAAAATGAGTAAAATGCTCTTTCTAAATAAACGAGACGTGTTACATACGAGTATGAACTCAGGCTCCAAAAACACATGTCTTATTGAAATTGGTATGTTTATTCTCAGAAGTGCTATAAAATATGTTTATTCACTTTTTTCTACAACTAGGTAAGGTGGACATGTCTGGTTTTGAAAGTTTGCTCCTCATATATTCTTAGAGGTTAGGCTATAGGTATATGAATTCTCTAGGCTTAGAATATACATATTACTGCAGGTCATTCATCCTGCAGTTTAAAATCACGGAATTTTTTTTTAAGTACGTTTTCTCTTACCGCACTATAATCCATTGAATATCACTACGCTTTCTTAACAAGAAATATGAGACTTCTCGATTTATCCCTTATGGATAAACAATGATTAAAAATTAAACAATTATTATTGACACATAGATCTACGAATTTGAAGCGAAAACTTTTAGCAACATTTTGATTCAATGTCTTACGTGCACATCTTCACCTCGGCTTCATGGTTATTGGTAGGGAAAGGAATAATTTACGAGTTCAATGACGGACACGTGAGAATCCACTGTGCTATGCATACTCGAGCCCGCCTATTATTTCATTGTCTGTTGTTCCAGTGTAGCAGTTAATGGAAAATTTGTCGGGGCTTGTGTATACATAGGACAATGCATTCTAACACGCATGTCTTTGAACTCGCGAAATACTACTTTCCCTAGTTATTGGCAGCAGTGGCTGATTTAGAGTGGGACATGGGACCCGGCCCACCTCCTTTTAACGTCATATTTATTTTTTTTTTTTTAATTATTTTTTTACTATCACAATTCACTTTTTAAGACATAATTTAATTAAAAATTTTCTTACTTGTGTAAGTAAATTGTTTGTGTGTAAACTCTTTAAAAAGCACCATTTTGTATCTCTAAAATCGAAAATTTCCCGGGGGAGGACCCCTGCAACCCTTTGCTTTTGGCTTGGGGGGTATGTATACACACTTTTAAAGGCATAGGCCCCCCTTTCACGCAATGCTGGATCCGTCACTGATAGGCAGAGTGTGTTTGTGTAGTGATGTCTCTCATTTGACTGCGCCAATCACAGTAGTAAGACAATTGCGGCACCACGTGTCCGAGATTTGCTATAAGAAACCCAAGGCAAGAGAGAGTTAAAACGTCCAGTCACTGACCATGAAGTATGGCTGCAGATGTGCACGTGAGACACTGAAACTAATTGATGCAAAAGTATTTTTGCCAGAAAAACGTGGTTCTGCGCACGGCTGATAATTAAAATTGAATCCTCTTACACTTAAAGTTAAATGTAGCACTTGATGGTCGTATGTCTAAGCAGGTTGTTATATCTGTATATTCTTATTGCCCCAAGGATACATAAGTTGAGAATGAGCCGAGGTCATTGTTTGGTAACCGCGGGAGCACTTGCAGCAAGAAGCACGTGTTAATAGCCCGACGGTACAGTTGTAAGAGGAGACGTCGCGGCACGCGCTGAAGAGTTCGTTGGCCGACGTCGCCGGCAGGTGGGGGAGGACAGACCATCAGCAACTATGCGGCAAACTCCACACGGACACGGACAAATGTGCGCACGCCGGCTTATAAAATTACGCCCGCGCGAGATATATGACAGAACTGCAAGCCTGGCAAGTCCGCGATAGTTCGCGTCGCGCCCCCACTAAGGGGAGGTCGTTGCATGCCTTCCGCGACAGCAACCATCGTCGTGCAACCCGACACCCTCTCTAGGAGTCCACGGCTCTGGTTCTATGTCTCACCTAAGTAATACGTAGGAATGTTGAAGAGAAACCGCCACGCGTGGAACTAAACTGAAGCCAGTAACATGGCTACACTATTCAGCCGTAAAACAAATTATTAGATACCCAAATATTTCGTGAATTCACTTGAGGATATGTAAATTTCAAACTCCTTTACGCGTTTATTGCTTTCGCGATTGGCTCACTGTTACTGAAACTCTTCCTTGAGGACTGTGAACCAATAGCAGACCTGCATGAAAACACTCACTGACTGCCGCGCTACCTTGTCACATGTACAACTGTCCACTCACTGGAGCAGCAGACAATATACAAGTAACTGAGGACATAGTGTACACAGGACTGTGCAGTCCAGCCTGCTGGTCGTTGAACCCGCGAAATTTTAGGGATTCTAGAAATGGTATTTTCGCGAAAAGAATTTTGCCCCAATTTGTTTCAATACATTATGTGAACATATTCAGCTATGTATGACAATCAGTGATTGTATGTTTTAACTCTCACGTGCCTTGGGGTTCTACCAACAAGTCGCAGACGTATTGTGTTGCAATAACCACATTCTTATTGGCGCAGTCGAATGATATACGTCACCACTTCACAAATACACGCTGTCAGTAACCATGATTCAGAGCTGCAGGCGTAAAAGAAAGGTCTTGACAAAAACTGGAGCAAAATTATTTTCGCGAAATAGAAATAAATATCCTAAAACGTTTGGGATGTAATTAACATAAACGCAGTATGTGATAGTTACCATACTTCCACCTTGTAAATATGCGAACTTTTACAGTTGTTGCAATACAAGTGTGGTAACTTCAGTATACATTTGACTGTATTCTAAAATACTTTAGGAGTGCTACCACGGATGTCTGGGAAACAATATTACCATGCCTACTTATTTGGGGCTCCTATACGCCCGTGTGGTAAACTTACAAACTATTTTTTACAGTGAGGACAAGGAACATTTCGCGAGTTCGGTGACCTACATGTTGGATTGCACCGCCTTATGTATACCTTAGCCTAGACCATTTGTCCATTATCCATTGCAGTTGAAGAAATATTTAAAAAACTTGCTTTTGTAGCAATACGAACTAAAAATAAAAATATAAGCTATACATTTAATGTTAATTTTTTAGTGTTAAAAATGAAAGATGTAGATAATTAATTGCACATCAGAAAATGTGCAAAAATTTAATTGAAATAATCCATTACAATCATAGCTTACTTACGTATAGGTGAAGATAATAAAATCGTGTTCAAACCAGGAAAGTTGAGTCTGGACAAAAACTCATTCTAGTGACTAAAGTAAATAATATGTTCAATCGAAAGCTAATATCACTTATTTAGATGGGAAATTTATTTTCCTAGCATAAAATGTAGGATTATTGCACTATGTTGTAAAATACACGTAGATGCCATGAAATCTCACAAATGCGACATGAGTTGAACTCAGTATGTATCTCGTAAACAAAAGTTCAATGGAAGGTTCGAAACCAAACGAGACGCAACTATAATAAATAGTTAGAGCCACGAGATCATTGTGAAAATGTTTTTGCACTTTTTAATTTCAATGCCTTAACGTGCTCATTGGCAGCTCTGCTCCATGGTATTTTACATCGATTCTTCGTCCTGACACCTCTCTCATTTGACTTCACCAATCATAATAATTATCCCTGGTAATTTTTGGTGAAAAAAATTATGCAACATTTTGTATCAATGCATAACCCTCACATCTGCACCTCTACTTAGTCGCTATTGGCAGAGTGTATTTGTGTAGAGAGTCACTTGTTAAACTGCGCCAATGAGAATAAGGTTACTGCGACAACACGTGTCTGTGATTTGCGGGTAGATCTTCAAGACGTTGGGAGTTAAAAACAGCCAATTACTTACCAAGAAGCAGCGTTGCAGATATGCACATGAGTAGGGACCCCTCACTTTGTTTCAGTGCCTTACGTACACATCTGCAATTCTGCTCCGTGGTCAGTGATTGGATATTTTAATCATCACTAGTCTTGGGATTGTATCGGCAAATCACATACACGTAGTGTTGCAGTGGCGTTATCGTAATTGGCTCAGTCAAATGATAGCCATAGATACGCTACCAATAACCATGAAACAGAACTGCAGATGTCCACAGAAGGTG
>PNEQ01120501.1:37303-93816 GCA_003012365.1 Medauroidea extradentata | reverse complement strand
CACAACGTCGGCGCCAGAAATCCTACAGCCTGGAGAAGCTTGCAACACCTGAAGTTACTCACTTCACCAGGAAAAATTTAATAATATGCTAAAATTGCCAAACCTCAAAAATTGGTCAAAATACAAGAAAAAGTTATAACAACAAAAATAATTAAAATTTTACTGTGGTCAATTTGAAACCAAACAAGCCAGGAAAATAATCAAATGACTCTACTTTAAAATTCCTTGACTATATTTATATTTAAATTTTGAAAAGGTGAATTTAAATTAACATGTCCCCAATTACTAGGTTATTGAATTTTGTTGTATCATACCGGACACCTGACAAACTCACCCTGAAAATGGCATATAGCATGTTAAGAAAGATTTACATAATATAAATACAAAAATAAAAACACCTTTTAAAGATTTAACCAAGATAGGGAAGTGGCTGAACACTTCACAACACCTAAACCTCTCTGCATGTCCTTACCGGTGCTGGCTAGCAGACTGGTCAAAGCATGAACTCCCTGATCAGTTGACATTCCCTCTACAGACTTGCGAGACTTTGCATTGAAGATTATCAGCAATAAATTTGATTCCCAGACTCACAGCAGAGTCAACCACTTGTGCACACTTACCATGCTCAACTTCTGTTCTTCCTGTGGACAAAATGTCATAAAAAAAATTACCACACCTGCAATGTTACAAAATACATCTTCAATAAACTTCTGAGACTTTTGGAGTGCGGGTTATACTGTACAGCAAGCACAGATAGTGGTAGCAACCAAAGGACATGGAGAAATAACACTTCAGAGAAACAGCTTTGCCCACTTGCATATTATGTAACCCTCCCACGAGGTCCAAAAAGGAGTAATACTGCTTGCCTGTTAGCTTTTCCGACATAGTCGGGAATGCACGGTAGTCCCTAATAATCACCTTGTTCAACTCGGTTACGTCAAGCAAAGTCAAAGTTTGCCAGTAGACTTCTCAGCAAGTACAAGTTAATAACCCATGCTTTTAAATAAAGTTTTTACACTTAATATACTTTAATACCTTTCTAAATAAGTCTATGTAGCTCTGATTTTAGTACACCTGTAATGGCTCTAGGACTCTTTGCAGCGTTCACGCAGGCTGGTTAACATCCCTGGTACAGTATTTATTGTACACACTTGACGATAGGAACCGTACCAGAAAACACCTGCGCAAGACCCTTAATAATACAGTCTTTAACCACTTCAGAAGCAGAATGAAATATTTTCACTAAGTTAAAGTCCACACAGGACTGCAGCCCTAGCCGCTGTGCCAACCGCAGCCCCCAGTCCCTGCAGAAAAAACACTGTAGTGTTCAAAGCTGAATGTGTGGATCAATAACGGAACTTTACATATCAAGAAAAATTAATCTGACCAGTTTCTCAGTAACTATGGTACACACAACCCTTTGCTAAATAAGTGCATCTAAATATCAGTCTGCATTGTTTAAGAGCTAAACTACAGAACTATTCCTTGTATAGCTGCAATATTACTATCCAGGGGTGCAGAATATGTCTGATCAAGGGAACGAGGTTAGGGGGAAATCAGAATACCTTAGGGGGAAATTTTGTTGAGAAAAAAAATCAGTATCTGCATGTGCACATAAATGAGCTGCTGCACTCGCATACAAGCCATGCTGTCACATATTGTCCTTTGGTAAGCTCTGAATGTTTGTTATTAATTTTTAACATAGTCAAATTGCCCCTTAATGTGTTAAAAAGTGTGCAATGGCTTTGGTGGAAAATTTCAGGTCAAAATAATGTGTTCTGGGGAAATAGTCATCCAAATACATTTTCTGCACCCCTGCTACTATCCAGACATCTTTTACTGAACTAGGAAGGAGTTTAGATTAATATTAAAAACCTATTTATACAAATCTCAAAATTTAATACATACAAAACTTTACATAATAGTTAACAAACTGTAACAACAGAAAATGTTTGAAAGATACAGTATGGGCATGAAATATTATCAATGGCATCAGTCTGTAAATGGTTGCTCACTGCTAGGTCACAAAAACTGAATGTGGTATATGTTATTTAAACAACGTTGTTTGACCAAATACTGATCCAGACAACTCTGAATATATGTTACATGAAACTCAAGTTTATAGGTGTTATCTGATTTCCTGGTGTTACATCATGAGCTCTTGTCCGCATCCTACTAGAAGACAGGTATTCTTCGACCTAAAACACAGTGGAGCATAATAAATGAAGACATGTTCACGCAAAAAAATGATAAAAAAAAGTGCTATAACTTAATTTAAGTGATCATTTAACAACCATCATGTTTCAATTATTGATGAGAAGAACAGTTTGCCAATTACAGAAAAAAAATTATACATCCTGTAACTTAATCTTCTTGTTTAAATTATTGATGATAAGAACCATTTGCCAATTAATTACTCAGTAACATTTCCCAATACTTACAATGTGCATTGTTGTAAATTTATTTCCTACTGCACTTAAAAACCTCTCAAGAGATAAGTACAATTAAACTACAAATGAATATAAAAATACACTCACTGCCAAAAAGAAAGCTACACATGGGATAAAGTATTTAAAAAAACACACTTACTGGTAATACAGGACTCTTAACTACTAGGTACAGTACTGTTACAGGCTCAATGTAAAGAAAGCACTGAATATCATCTTGTCAAAATATCTGTTACTAGCTGTCCCGTTGCTGTTACATCTGCACATACTAAAGAAAAGACCCACTAACTTTTCATTACGTATTAATTGATGGTGTTACTATATTCTCTGTATATCATTAAAATGTGACATACAGTCTGTCTCACATAAGAATTAAATTTTTTGACAGTTATGAAGAATAATATATGTTTACAAATTTCTACACAAAAATATTTTATTTTGACGTACTATAGATTTCGAAAGCCAGCTGAGAGTGTTTGTGCAAAAATCACTTATGAGAGAGGGAACATTGCTTTGATCAGCACTTAATATCTAAGTGCTGGTGAGGGGCAACATGTAAGAAGCAGTGCTGGAATGAAGGGGCGGGGGGATGGGATACCCCCGAGCTGACCAGCGGCATTGTCCGACACGATTCCCACATGTGAAAATCCTGAGACCGACCCCTTGATAATCGAACCCGGATCGGCTCGGTGGGAGGTTAGTGCTCTAGCCACAGGATCAACCACAACCCTGGTGATGTGATGAGGTGAGATGATCACAAAACACTGTCAGGAGAGTCTGTTCCCTAACATGCATACCTACACAGGCAGTTCTCCAGGTTAACATACTTACCCCATAATTTATCTCTGAGATTAAATGTCTTACTATACTGCAGCATGTACACAAACTATGGGTACAGCAACTGTGTACTATGAGGTATTTTTCAACTGTTTGTATTGTCAAAATAAACTCCAAATTCATTTTTACACTGAAAATACGGTAGTTACGTACTTGAATTGTTACTTTCACTCTTTAAGCTTACTTTTCATTTAACTGTCTCCCATGGCAGGTACTATGTATTTAGTTTGTACCAGAAAAAAAATTTTTGTTTGTAAAAAATTTTTGTAATCAAAATTTGCAGTACGAATGGTGAAATGGACATCTCAGGTACATTTTAGAATTACCTTGCATTGTGACATATAATACAAAATATTAACAGTTATTGCAGATAAAATGCTGTCAAATTTTACTAGAATTATACGAATCAGTATCAGAGTATAGTAACACATCCATCATACCTTTATAACTGTGATAAAACAGATTTTTACCTCTCCTATGAATGACCCCAAAAAAAGGTTGAGGAAAACTTGACTAATTGTAGTTTGTTAATATTTCCAGAGTCAACCTGTAAATGTAACTCTAAAACTCTTCTCACAACCCTAATTTAATTTTTTTAAATATACTAACACTATGACTAGACATTTTAAAACATATTCTTCATTTGATTCAACATAATACTTAAATATATTGTTGTACTTATAAACAGGAAACCAATGCATTATGGTTAATGGACAATGGTACACATGCACAGCCATAAACACAGTCCAGACAGATGTGTAAATTGAAAAGTAAAAAGCAAGGCAAAATTTGAAAATGTATGTAACAGCAATATGTATTTTAATGTATATGTCAACAACACACTAAGAAATAAACCAACCTTCATATCACAGTTATAGCGGTGTATAATGAAAAGTACATAGTAGGAACTAATCTAAGGTCTCAGGGTAAGCCTAATTGTACTAAGTTGATGGGCCTTGGATATTTCATTAGTAGGCCTATAGTTTTGCGTAGATAATACACAAAAGTCTAAGTACTGGTAATGTGAACTGAAACATTACGTAGCATTTAAAAATGTTGTAACGTGGCTGGTGTATTTGTTGTCTCACTGTTCGGGGCGTTGAAGTTATGTGGCTTGGCGTGCTCCGGATAGCTCTGTTTGTTTAAATTATTTGCACGGTTAAACAACCATTGTGATTTCACTAATTAAAACTCACTTACTACAGCAACTGTTGGTTTATTTTTAATACCACTTTTTACACTTTTTAATTCGTGATGTTTTTACAAAATGGCGGTTCTGTATCAAACATAAATAAAACAGATGTCCGGCGTTATCATGTCCGAATTTGATTAAACACAAAAAAAGTAAATACGAAACATACGTCCGTTGCCCGAGATTTTATTATTCGTTAAACCATGTCTTCACCCATTTAAGGCACAAACCCCATATTTCCCACCACCTTAATTTAAATTTTAAAGTTCCCAGAAAAAAAAACACTCTAGAGGCATTAAAGCCTCCTACAGCCTCTCCAGCTCTCCCAGGGCCAGCCCCACTGCGCCCTCGCGACCTGCAAACGCCTCTCCTCCTCCGCCACCACTACACGACTGATAAACCTTCGACGGACATGGTAACTAATAGCGCACCTCGGCGGACTGATACCACAGAATCCAAAATTTATCAAAACCAGCAAAATTACACTTAAAACATAAAACAAAGGATTCCAAATTTTGAATTTATAGTTTTTACATCAAAATAATATTCTTTATCCACACAAATATAACAATTGGTGGACAAAAGGTGTGCAGCAACGGAACTACTTTCGCGGCGCAATACCCTAAGCAACCCCCTACGTGCATCAATAACCAACGTCATGAAGAAATTCCATGAAGCAAGCCATCAACCACAACGTCGGCACCAGAAATCCTACAGCCTGGAGAAACTTGCAACACAAGAAGTTACTCACTTCACCAGGAAAAATTTAACAAGGTATTAAAATTGTCAAAACTCAAAATTAGAAAAAATACAAGAAAAAGTTATATCAACAAAAATAATTTAAATTCTACGGTGGTCAACTTGAAACCAAACAAACCAGGAAAATAAACAAACGACTCTACTTTAAAATTCCCAACTGTATTTTAATATTTAAATTTTTAAATGATCAATTAAAATTAAATATGTCCCCAATTACTAGGTTATTGAATCCTGTTGTATCATCCCGAACACCTTACAAACTCATACTGAAAACGGCATATAGCCTGTTATGAAAGATTTAAATTTAATTAAGAGAAAAAATACTTTATAGAGAACAAGATGGAGAAGTGGCTGAACACTTCACAATGTCTTAAAGCAGACTGCTCAGGGTACTACTACAAATATCAGTAATAACGAAAATCATGAATGAAATAATGTTTACATTTACTTATTGGACTCGATGCTACATTACCTGCATGGCAATTTCCTCTTGTTGGTTTCTCTTTTGGGCAATTGCTTTCAGTAAAGCTTTTCCTTCTTCTTTGGTCTGTATAAAACATGAAAAATATTAAGAGTGCTCTTTAGAACTTATTTAAAAAATAAAATACAACGTGTAGATACAAAAACATGTGCTAGCAACGCGTGATAGCAGTCAACTTTCACAGAATTTGATAGCAGTCAACTTTCACAGAATTACATAAAATGTATTTTCATGCCAACAGTTAGAATATCAGTTACTGTGAAAATACTATATACCTCTTCATACTCTAGACACTTCTGTGCAAACTGATATGCTTCATCCAAATCTTCAGTTTTGAGGCATGCGTTTGCAAGATATTTGTACGCTTGGCTTAACTCACTTTTGTCTGCAATGGAATTCTTTTCACTTTCTGTCACATACTTCAGATAAGCTCTTTTTGCATTTGAACTTTCTTCTAGCTTATCATACAGCCTGTAACACAAAACAAGTTGAATTTTCTACACCTAAGTACAGTACTTTGGTGCATTAATTTACTTTCACCGTTCATTCCATCTTTATGTAAAAATTATTGCGATACAAACTTTTATCCAAAACGACTTAGTGGAATATTGTGGAAATACAACAAACAATGCAGCACAATTAGTGTATGTCCATAACATTCAACTAAATCACTTGCACAAAGTAAAGTGAAGAGATTTTAGGCACTCAACATCTATGTATATCTTTGGTGCTGGTAGGGGGTGATATGATGCGAGTATGGAGCAGCACCAGAAATAAGAGGCAGGGGAAACAGAATATCCCCGAGAAAACTTGCCAACCAGCGGCATTGTCCAGCACAATTTCCACATGTGAAAATCTGAGGACAGACCCTGCCGGGAATCAAACCCTGATCATCTCGGTGGAAGGTGAGGAGCCACTCTGTCAACTGCGGCCCTTTCATTTACCCAAACTGCAACAATCTGTTGAGTGCTACACTTACCCTTTAGTAAATGGTAGTATAAAGTAAATAAAACTGCAGCTATTTTAAAATATTTCCCCTCTCTGGGATGAAATAAACACAAACAGGATTATAGGCCTATACAAGGATTTCCTGTCTCCATTATACCACAAGCAACTGAGAATGCACAGTATGACTTTCTTTTCTCCCAAAAAGTAAATGAAAAATATCTTTTTAAATTTTGGGAAAGGGAAATGCAAACAAAAATTATTTTATTCAGTTTTATAATTTAACAAAAACTGTGAACTACCTATTATGAAAATTGTTTGTAATGTCAACAAATTACCATTTTGTACATTTAAGTCAAAGTTACAAACAAACTGAACTTGTTTTGATCTTAACTGTTTCTCATTCACTCTGACCAAGTTTCATAAGTAGTCTCAATTTTTTTTTTTCATTCTGGCTATATTCATTAAAAAAAAAAAAAAATTAACAAGGAATACAAAATATACAATTGTGCAAAGGCTAACACTACCAAGTTTTACATATTACTCACTAGAAAATATACAAATATGGTTTAATGATTCTGACATTATTACAAATGATTGTCATTACCTTTAAATATGGCTGCTTAAACACATTCAAAGAACTGTTTTAAGCTATCAGTTTAATTGCAGCCTTAGTTTGAATGTAACACTTTAAAATTTTAAGCAGTAAATAACCTATTGCATCAATGTCTTTCTTTGAATCATGTATGTATTAAAACAAGCAATAACACTGAGTGAGCAACTTGACTAAGAATCAAAAACGTCAATCTTAATCACTTCAATAAATATTTGCTACACAATGGTTGTTCCAAATGAAGAAAGTATCACTTTTTCATTTTCGTCCTGGTGCATTGGATATTCCTTCAACATTTCATGCAAACACATCAGACAAACATAATTGCAACTGACTGGAAAAATAAACCAATTACTGTACCAAAACAGTCTAGCCAAAACTGCATGTGTATATTGGCAAAATCTGTGCAAAAATTGTTTGCAACAAAGAGTTACTTACTTTGCCAACTTCAGTGTTGAAGTGAGCTCACTGTCTCCTACACTGTATGCTTTGTAGTAACATTTTATAGCATCTTCTTTCTTCTCTAGTTTCTCATACGTCTCTCCCAGCGCAATGAGCATACGACTGTCATTTGGTCGCAAGAACTGGGCCTGTTTATAATAGTAGAGGCAGTAGAAATACATTTTCAATATTTCATACGTCTGGCCAAGTCCATACCATGCCCTATAGTCACGACGGCTCACCTCTGTAACAATAAGCTCACATTTATCAGCCTTATGTAGCAGAAAATGATACACAACTTAACACTGCAATTTCAGCAAAATTAAATTAAATATAAACTGTATGTACAAATACATTTTTTGGCATTGACACAAGTACTTATAAGAGGGTACCTACACTCATTCACATAAAGATAGAGGTAAGACAACCAATTTTCTGTAAGAAAGCACTTAACCTTTGCACTTCCATGAAAAGGAAAATATGTAGCCCTACTCACCTGTCTATGAGTATCAGGTTGTGTTCTTGCATACACATACACTTTGTCCATAACATATTGATAGTAGCTTAGCAGCCTAATTTCTACCTTTTATTTACAAACTGGTTTGAAATAACTCTGCTACAGCACCCCTGTTTACTTACAAACTTTTCCTGATTAATAACATACCTTGTCTTGGTTCCAAGTACGTTTTCAATAAAAAATAAATTTTTATATAATTTTCCTTTATATAATATAAACATATTTTGGGTTTCATCATGAATGTTTTAAGAGGGTTTTTAACACTTCAAAAATCCTTTAGTAAAATATACATGTACACACTACCAAGTTTTTGTTGCACAACACCATAAACATATAACATTAATACTACATAAATTTTCACTTTTTATGTTTAAGTGTCAACAAACTTCAAACAATGATACATTATTGATGATTGCTATCACTCAGAATTAAATTAACTTAGGCCTATGTCGTATTACTTTTTGCATTTCATAAAAACAATTTTAAGCACTAAGTAACATTTAATATAAGTATGAAAACTACTCAGGATTAAAATTAATAAATTTGGATTTGTGGATTTTTCTTATAAACTGGTGCTGCACAGAGTTTGTTTTACATTTTGTATCATCAAGGTGGTAAAATAGACCAAGTACATTTTCCAAAGTGCTGTATGTTTATTTTTGCTGTTTTTACCTCTGTAGGCACCTGCAGAAAATCATCACTTATTTATTCTTAACTGTTAATATTACTGATAAATAAAACTAACACAATTTATAAGGCATTCACAAAAAGTAACCTAATAAACTCAATTGGGTTAACTCTGTGCATGACCAGGTTTATCGAATTATCAGAGGTTAGTTGTTATCAAATGCCTTAAAGTGGTTTAGTGTTATAGGATGGCACAAATAAAAAATAAACCAAAATAAAGATAACATGCAGCGTAAAAAACCAAATTATTAAGCAGTACTACACAGACATTCTAGATTTTCACGACAAGATTTCAACAAAAACTCAATCCTCCAGTTCTAGTATCTGGCATTTCCTCTGCATTTATACAAAATACAGTATTTCTTTCCTTCCCTTTTTATTTGATATCCTGAACTCAGTGCATACACTTTCACTGCATTTTACTTTTGTTATTTAAAGCAGTTACAAATATTTTCACCTTAGTTTGCACGTATCATCAAACTCTCATTACCTCATTACCTAAACTCAAGCAGGATAAGCTCTAAATTGATGAAATGGTTATTTAGTTAACTCAGAACATTTTTTGACTGCAAAGTAAATGTAAACTGACCAACAACTGAACGAGCTGAGTTACCAAGAAACGTTTTGTAAATGCCTCAAATGTGGGGAAGAAAAAAAAAAAACTGGCCATGGTTTGTCAAGCTTCAAATATCACAACACATTCTAAAATAGGAGGTATGGCCAAAATTGATAAATTCTAGTTGTAAAGCATCAATACTACACAAGGTATTATGATAGAGAAATTAGAACACTTACCTATTGCTTGCCTGTAGCTCAAGATAGCTGCATTAGTGTTCTTCATTTCCATGTACTCATGTCCCATTAAAGTCCAAGCAGAAGTATACTGGGGGTTCAACTTCAGAGCTCGCTGGAAGTATAGTACTGCTTTCTGGTGCTCAGTTCGTAGACTGTAGTAGTTACCTGCACCAACAAACACATGCTAGACAATTATTTCACCTGGAACTAACCTAGTCCATACTATTCACATGATGACATACTAGCTAAAATATGTTTATAGCCAATTTGATGCTTTATCAGTTATTTATTAATTTATACTTTAATTTATTCTGGTCTAAGCTCACACAGAAACATTTGCTAATAGTAATGAAACATGAATAACTTGGTGTACAAAATGTTTAACTTATAGTTCAAAATGCACATTATTATTTAACAATACATACTACTACATACAGCAACATACAGACAATTTTAACAATCACATGTGACACAAAAGTTCTTAGACTTGAGCAACAAAAATGTACTTCAGAACTTAGGGATTATCATGCATTAACACTTTATTATTTACCATATTTTCATAATTTTACAGAATTCCTATCAATATTTTTGACCTAAAATACCTTTAGTTGTTTTTTTAATCCTCAAAATGAAAGTCAGACACAAATTAAAGAAATTCAGTTGTTACCTTACAAAGTAAAAAATGGTTGTAGACACAGTACAGTATTTAAAAAAAAATAAAATTATCAGTCCTGCGTTTCAACAACAAAATTTGCAAAATTATATCTTCTGTCTTGAATGGGTGAGGCCCTATGGAAGAGAAGCTCTTGTTATGGTCAACGTCTCCGCTTCTTTTGTATCTCAGCATGAGAAGAAAAAATGGCATGGCCGAATTGATGGCACGCAAGTTATAGATAGATAAGATGACTGCACTAAGGATGTAGCGGCACCTTTGTGATACATACTCAAGGCAGTTAGAATTACAGATTGTTACAACAGAAATGGAATTTTAAAAATATGAAAAAAAAAAAAAAAAACATGACAAAAAAATTTATAACAGATCATCAATCATGATCTTATTTTCTCTCAAATTGTATAAGATGTTGAAAGTAGGCCTAGACATACAGATTGACTACCGACTCCTCAATTTTTATTCACCAGCAGACTACATGAGAACAGCTGAGTGCCAGGAGCATGACTTGCTACTGATAAAAGAGACCTGGGCACAACTAGGCTAAGATATGCTGGCTGAAAAGTTACAAAACTATGGCCCAACATTTGAAAGTTATAGCTGTAGAGTTGGATGTATGGAGTCTCCTACGTCCTAGAGGCAAGGAAATGTTACGACGTGAGAGATGGAAATAGGTAGCTTGTACACTATCAAAATCAGAACATTTTGTACAATTGGAATTATTCATGTACAATAGGTTCTCCACACTGTTCAATTTTTAATCTGCACACTGTTGTTACTTCATTAACTGAGCGTGGTGGAGCAGTGGTTTAACACATGTCTCACATTTGGGAGGACACTGGTTTAATCCCTGAATTTGGTCATCGTGATTTTGGATTTCCAGAGTTTTCCAAAATCACTCCAGGCGAATGCTGGGATGAATCCTTAAACAGGCCCTGGCTCACTCCTACCCTCTCTCCCCCGTGTACTTCTACCAAGGCCTTGTGCTGTTCGAGAGAACATAAAGTGACTAAATACAGATTAATTGTGATAAGAACTTTCAACTGTAATATTTCATGATGCAATGTTAGCTTAATTATACAATATGAATAAAAAGGAGTGCAGTACTCGGTATGTTAAAAGCTGAATATTAAACTGTTTAAACTATTAAAATTGAATTTTTTTCTGACATAAAAATTACTTAACCGAATCTTGTACTAAAAATGAGAGTCAAAACTAACTCACCTATAACACAACATGTTTCTACCCTATATTTGTCGATTTGGGATACATGATGTGCCAGGTGAGCCAACTCCAACCGTAACTCGCGGACATACAGCAAGTTGGAATAGGTATCCAGGTTGTCAAGACGATATGGATCCAACTTCTGCAGCTTGGAAAATGTTGATATTGCCAGCTCCACTTCTATTAAGAATTCAATTACAACTCTATGAAAACTGGTTTAGAACATATTTCATTATTAGATTTTAGTTACATCACATCATCACGAATCACTTATGACTTACGACAGACTTATCATTTGCACCAGCAGCAGTATTGACTCTAGGGTATACCTAGCATTATAATGCAAGTAGCTAATGTTTAGCTCATGCTAATTATAACTAATACAGTATTTAAATATACATTTAGTCAAAAATTTAAAGTTGGCAATATATGACGAAAAAAAAAAAAAAAAGGCTTGAGCCCATACAGTAGATGTTTTGATCAGTAGTTCACAGAAGGTTCAAACTGTCTTCACTTGAAAATAGTTACAAGTAGCTCTCATTTGTCTCCACACTTCAGTAACTGATAAGTAGAGTAATTACAAAAATTATATTCACTGCATAAACAATTTTAGGTGCCATCAGGGGATTTATTAAAATTGTACACATAGATCACGTATAATATTTTTAACTAATGAACAACATTACCAAACATTACTAAACAAATCAATAACAACAACTACACATAAAAAACCCACATAGTACAAGTATCACATTAATTTTGATAAAGAACATGAAAAAAAAATTACATTACATATGAAACTTACCTCTTTTGTTGTGGTAAGCAATTGCAATTTGGGCTAGGACATAAGTGCTCAACTTGAATCCTTTGTTCTGCAAATACCAATATATCTCCAAGGCTTCATCATTCAACTGGAGATCTAGATATGTGTGCGCCATAAAAAAAGGTTTTACCCATGTATTCGGAAGAGTAAGGGAGTTAAGCTAGAAAAAAATATGATACTTAATATCTAATAGGTGCACAGTTTACACAAACATTTCAATAATCACACTACAGACGTCAGTTAAACCTTAAGTGGTGGATTTACATGTCCAAGAAGTGATGAACTAAGTGAAGCAGGACACTATGCATAAATTTTAATTTCATACATGATTACCTACTAGTTAGCATTAAGCTTTGAATGAGATGGTTACCTATTCACTGCACTAATATTTAAAACAAGTTTTTGCTAAACAATGTGTGTACACTAACACAGAATTAATAAAAAATTTCTTAACTTTCAAGAATCATCTACTATAGTAAAGTGTAAAGTCATACTCCCTTCTTAACTCTCTCTTGAAACTATGCTTCAATGTTTTTAAAATTATGACATGTCCGTTATAAAACCTGTTTACAGGACCTCAGAAAACTGCTAAAAACAGACTGTTCATATTGCACACAAAAATAGAAGTTTTTGTCTGATTTTACTCCACTGTATCCACAAAAAAAATTATACTGTGACTTGACACTACACATCAATTAAAGGCTACGCAAATGAAGGTGGTATTGTTACACACTCCCATCTAAATTATCATATTATACAACCTTTAATTAATGCAAAAAAACTCCCCCCCCCCCTCATTTTCACACTCCGCCAAACACTTTTTAATAAATTCTGGAACACATTCAGTTTTATAACTCAATTATAACAGTGACTAGCCAACAATTTTTAACAGCAACATAAAAACAACGTAATGTACAAAGAATTATTCAAAATGTAATAAAATTCAAAATTTTTAAAATTTTAAATTAATTTTAATACTGTAATTGGATGCATATTGAAAATTCTTACAACTTAAATTATTTGTTTACATTAAATACTATGAAAATATCATAAATTAATTCAAACAAACCTACAGTATTACAGTAAAAATTAAAAAAAAACATCAACTGGCAATTTTATAGTCTTTTATAACAATATTTGCAGCTGCATAGGTACTTTAAAATATTTATGTTTACTATTCTTGAAATCTATTACAGGTGGCACGAAGTATCTACATGGACAAACGATAAATTTGTACTATTGGACCTGAAGGTCAATGCAGAATTAACGTGACATACTTGAACTGGCTGGCACATCTTCAGGTAAGGAGATAATGCTGATTCCAAATAAAGTAATAAGTAAAGTATGGGGGAGGGTGGATACTTTTCAGCAAACTTGTGAGCTATGTCAGCTGATAAGACTCGTTCTGATGATGGCTAACATTTTCCTGGAGAACGGAGTTGGAAGTGGACTGCGTGGACTCACAGATGAATTTAGAAATTATCTTTGTTGTGTTGTCTATGTTAACATACATTTCAGTCTCTACTTGTGTTGTCTCCATTGTCATCAGGTTTTGTGCCCTTTTTTCACATTCTTTGTTTTCTTTTTTATGTATTTGTCTGTACTTTAGGTTTCGTGTCAACTTTCTGGATACAGAGATTATATTCCTTTCAAGAATTGTGTGCATGTTTGTCAACAGTTAATACAGGCTTTTCTGTTTGTTTTATTGTGAGTTTTCTGTCACTCAGCAATATTAGCTCACAATGGCAAACGTTCACAAGAATGGTTCAGTTCATTATACTTCCCAAATGCAAGAATTATACAAAGATCAAAATAACAATTGTGTACAGCAAAGTGTGTGAAAAGTTACTGTTTGGAGTTCTTTTTAATATCAATGTTAAAGTTGTAAAATGATAACAAGCACTTTCACCACAGCAGTTGAACAGAGCCACAGAAGCGGAAGGGAGGGAAAAAGGAAGGGGCAGTGTATTTGACCTGCATCCCAATATGTTTGAAGAAAATGTCATTTAACTCTTTTTAAATATGCCAAGATAGCTTTTTTTCTTTCTCTCTCAAGCGAGAATACCATGTAACTAAGGTTTACAGTCATATAATTTGGTGTTCGACTGAAGTCGAATGAAGCAAGTTAGTGATATTTTGTGTATTCGACTTTAGTAGAACATCTCCGTTAAGGAGTTAAAAATACTTTTCAACTTCTCCCAAATGTTTTAACCTACAAAAAGAAAACATTCCACGCAATGACGTAATAGAATTTTCAAAACACCACACACAATAATATAAATGCCATTTTGAAACTCTCCAACACGTCAAAAGCAGCAGCATCTCAAATGTTATACCTGGATACAATAGAGGCATGCTTCAAACTTTGCTGCATAGTCACACCCACTTAAATTCACGTTCAGATGAGTCATCAATGGGAAACCTGCCCTCTGGTCCTGTGACTCATGCATAGCTGTGATGTGTAACTCGGAGCACATGCTACTGCATGCTTATCATTCCCTTGGTCCCGGCCCTCACTTAGATGAGGGAAAAATCTAGGTAGGCAACCTCCTTAAACGTACGCATCCAGAGAGTACACCTCAATTTCAAGAGAGAGGTGATTTTACAAAGCACATGTAATTTTTGTGATGTTAATTACTGTATTATTGTGGAATACTTGAAGCATAGCCCCCTTATATTCTGGAGTAGACTATACTTTAAAATGCTGATGGCAAAGACAGCAATATGAACAAACTTACCTTTGCCCTGTCTGTAATGAGCGGTGTTAACTCCAACCAAGCCCCCCAGTGTGTTGGCTCCTTATGAGTAGCCTCCACCAGAACATCGCAAGCCTCTTTCATAAGGTCCAGTTTCTTCAGTACAATGCCGTACAGGTATAGGCCGAACCCATCCAACTGCCTGGCAGAGTAATCGCACCGTAGCTCCACCGAGAGGTTCTGTAGCTCTGCCTGCAAGGTGGGATCAGGTGGAGTGATGGAGTCAACTCTGTTCTCTACCTTCTTCTTGTCTATCGACAAATAGCGCGAGTACCTATTTAGGAACTTGGCGCGGGGAGATTTGCAGCCGGCGGTGAAGCAAGCACACCTGTCAAAGTTAATTATGCTTTGTTTCTTACATTATAGAACATAACCATTTCCATAAGTAATGAAATACTACAGCGTATTATCCGATGTGGCAAAACTCTGTGTGTAACAATTTACGTGACAAAAATACTAAAAAGACTATGAAATTATCAAACATGGCTTATCTGTGTAAGTACTAGCCTTTGAATGTATTAATAACGACTGTATGAACACAACATCTTTTTACAGTTCAATAGATAAGCGGTGTAGAAATTTTCAAGTAAAAAGAATTAGTCCACACAACACAAAGTTTTAAATAATAATAATAAAAAAGACATAGAAGGTAAATTAACGCAAGTATGGCCTCATTGCTGCATTATTTCCTTAAGTCAGTGGTAAAAATTTTGAAAAAACCTTCCCAGTATTAAACTCATGTCTTTGAAACAGAGACCGAACGAGATTGTGCAATAGTAACACACTGGACATGCATCCAGGAGAACCCGGGTTTGATTCCCGACTCCAGCCATCCTGATTTCGGTTTACCGTGGTTTCCTGAAATCGCTCCAGGTGAATGCTGGGATAGTTCCTTAACATTGGCCATTGCCGACCCTCTCCCAGCTTCTGTTTTTGTATCAAGCTGTGTGTCATTGTCTCTAATGTCCTTGCTGTCAACAAGACGTAAAGCCTACTTGCCTACCTACCATCTTTGAAACAGAGTTACTAGTATATTACAGAAGCCTTTCACTTCTTTAGCTCAATAGAATTGTGGTGAAATGATAACTGACAAATACGTGAAAATAATTTGTATTAATTTATTTTTCATAGTTTGGGTAATGTTTTTTGTGTCAGTTTTACCTTCAAACAGCAATTTTAATTGTATTTAAAAGTAATTTTTATTAACTTTATTCCTACTGACGTAAATACATGATCAAGAATGAAACATACATTTTTGGCTTAATTTTTTCTGTTTAAGTTACATGTAAGTCAGAGCACTGTACGATAAAACTGTAGTAGTATTAATTATTTACAAAAGTTGGCGTGGAAACTGTGACAAAAAAGAAACATGTTACTATCAAATAATGGACTGAAATGTAGCTTTGCTGGGTGACATAACAGTAATAGTTATAGTATTACCTATCCAGTATGGTGGACTTTGTACAAAATAGTTTCATGAAATATGGTACCATGTAACACTGGCTTTGCATCACACTCAGCAGGAAGGCAAAGGGCGATAATTTGGCAGTTTTGGTGTTGAATTAACTGCTAAGGCAATTTTCATTTCTACCTTGGCAAAATTTCCACAGAAGCTTTTTAACAGTTTTTGACTCAAGGACATACGTACTGAGTAAAATTATAAAAAATCTGACAATATTGAATACTGTAACAAGAACACCACAAAATTTGATTTTAAAAATAAGGAAGCAAAACCTCATATAGAGCATACAAAATTGTGACAAAAACCATGCAAAATTGCAACACGAGCTGTCTAAACAGATTCATCATAGAAACTGTCATAACATTTTTAATAGTTTCTGCAAAATTGTTACGTACTTTTACAATTTATGATTTCTTGATTGTGATTGGTGGAAGTATACTTAACAAAAATCTTTGAAACATTTCAAAGGAATTTTTTTAACATCTAAAATTTTTAATAGGGCATACAGACAGTTTATACTAAATTAATACGTGCTTAAATTCTTCTGCACTACCATACTTGTCAACTGAAATGGGTGAAGCAAACACCTTACAATGTGAAAAGTACTTAATCCATTTTCATATGAGCTATTAATTAATTAAACTAGAATAAAAAGTGACACACATTTACAATAATGTTTTGTGTCGAAAGTAACAAATACAAACACTTTAAAAAAAAGTACACATTTATTTTCCAATGCAATTGTTAAGTCTAACAACAGTCAAGTCTCACATTTAACTTTTTATTTTTTTAATAAAAAATATTCCACAAGGTCTGACAAAATATATTACATACAGTATCTAAATGCAATGGTTCTGAATTCAATTTCAAGTTGTGTCTCTATTAATTACATACATATAGTCACATTCACATTTACTTCCTAACCAACATGGTTACCAAATTTATTGGCTCAACATCATTGCTATGTTGGATGTTATACATTCACCTCAATAGTCATGAGCATTTACTCAAGTCTGAGGGTCGGGAGCAAGAAATGTGTTTAAAGAGTGACGGCAGTAAGCACAACAGTGTCTTATAACCGCTATGCACACAGCACTGACCTGGCATTCAGACTTCCTGCAGGCAACTTCCTTGGACGTGACTTTAAGTGGTAACCTTATATTTTTATTGAAGATATGGTAAAGTAAGTGGGCTTTACGTCTCGTAGACAGCGAGATCATTAGAGACGGTGACACTCAACTTGGTACAGTAGCAGGAGCTAGGGGTGAGTTGGCCACGGTTTTTGTTAAGGAACCATCTCAGCATTTGCCTGGATTGATTTTGGGAAACAACGGAAAACCGGAACCAGGATGGCCGTAGGGGGGGGGGGGGATCGAACCCGGGTCCTCCCGAAAGTGAGTCCAACGTGTTACCACTGCGCCACCTCACTCTGTACGTTTTTATTTTTATTGAATGCGACTAGACAGCAAGTCCAACGCATACCACTACTGTAGTTTCATTAGTGTCCGGTTATTACATTTTTAGCAACAGTAGTCTGGAAAAGTTATTATGGATCATGGTACACGTTTCTATTTTTTTTTTTTTTTTACTTAGCCTTTGATAAGTTTAATAGTTTTGTAAAAACAGTTTCGTGCTTGAACACTAGCCAAAGTAATTCCAGCATCAGGCAGGAGACTGTCTTAAAAAAAAGTCACAAAACAGCAAAGTGTTTAATAGTAGCACAGCAACTATTAACATGACAATTGAATACACAAGTTACAGTAAAAAAAAGTGTTACTTTAGTTACTCTTTGAGCTAATATTAAAAAACAGTTCCAATAAATTAACCTCTTACCTATCATATTCCTTGAGATTAAAGTAACTTTGAGCCAATGAATAAGTATCTGCCTCTTCATAAAATTCCAAACTTGGCTGATACTTGGCAAAGTCTGAAGGCTCAAGTTCCACAGAGCTCAGTGAATAGTTCAGCTCTGCTAACCTTAAAGCAAAAAAGGAAAATAAAATGTTGTTATAATAAATACACACATTTTTAAACAGAAATAAATACTACCACTAACCAAATGGTAGGTAGGCAGTGTGTTATATTGGGAAGCCTACTTATAACTATTTCAAAACAATATTTAACTGTAACCGGCATAGCTTCTAATATATCTAGGAATAATAATAATAATAATAATAATAATAATAATAATAATAATAATAATAATAATAATAATAATAATAATAATAATAATAACAACAATAATAACAATAATACCATTTCACTTGCACATGCCCAACCACCTGGTGACAGGTTGTATAGCCTCTTCCTCAATCTCCTATCAAACCCCACCAATTTCATTCTCTGCAAATGTAACAGCAGCACGCGCCTGAATATTTTCCTCAATTTGTCGTTTGCAGTGTAACAGTCAAATGTAGAGTTGTAGGACAGCAGTGAGACAGACCTCTCACTCAGTCTCAGGAGCCACGCCTCTGTCCCGCCCTGAGCCAACAGCCCAGGAGCAGAGAAGGATTTTGAAAATAGAGCAATTTGTATACTGTAGGTAATTTAAATAAAAATTTTGAAAACAAGACATTCAATTTGTTTATACTCACGTGTGTTTTTAAACAAACAAATGTGACAAAATTATTAGGGGCCTATGTATTTTAAGTGTTAAGCAAACACGGCACAAGAAAGACTACAGTAAGGTGTGCAGCCAATCAGGAGAGAGCTGGACTGCCGCTGGCCTCATTAGGAGTTTATATTTCTTTATGTTTATATTATATAAGCATTTCCTTGCCACAGGGCTGAGGTCCGATTGCAAGAAAAAAAAAGATGTATACTAGTGGCTGCAACAACGGATGAGCGTATCTTTTTAAATGTGTGTTGGGATTTCGTCCATGTCTACTGAGTTAGTATTATTTAGAGTTTTAATACACTCGTATACTTCTTTTGTCGTTATAGAAAATAACATCATTGATGTGGTAACTGGTGGTGGTATTTGAACTATTTATGATTTACGCAAATTATGTTCAGAGATTTTTGTTGCTACTGATAAAAATAAATTATTTATATAGTCTGCAATAACCTGAGGTTTCTGAATTATTCTACTATCATCATATCTTATTTGAATATCTTTTAATATATTTTTTGATCGGTTTGTTTCCAAATTAATAACCTTCCACATAGTTTTGCCGTTATTTTTAAATGTCAAGAATAATACATCATTACGCATTTGTTTATCACTGTGTATTACTTTTTTATGAATTTTCTTGTGAGTAGCATAGTATGCTATGAAGCATGCTGATTTATTCAACTTACTTATACTATACAAAGCTTTCAAATTACGACTAGATATTTTAATTCCTGTAGTTATTCAGCTTTTGTTATTAAAGTCATTGGACACAATAAACCATATCTCGTACAAATAAAATTTTGCGCGAACTCCCCTCCCCTTTTTAGGTATTTGCACTATTAAGTACAAAACTGTGTTACAAAGCTTGTACGGGCTACATAACCTGTCAATGTTGGTTCCCATGTTGTAGGCCTACACTTTAGTGATAATACAAATCACACTAGATTAGTCTATATGGCCCAACACACGTACTTACAATAATTTATAAAATTTGATTTGATGAACAATATAAATATATCTACAATAATAATGAAACTTATTTATTACCAACCACTTTGTGCTTTGATAAAGGCCTCTCTGCGAGCATTCTAAAATTGCTCTTTTTATCTCCAATTTAACATCCTTCAATTCGTAGTTAAAATAATCTTCAGTCATTTTCACGCGACAACATAAGTAACTAATTAATTAAAATAATTGAAAAATTAATGGCAATCTACCGTATATTTCAAATTGTCAACACACATCTGACAGTTGTTTATTTTCAACAGACAGGAAACAAATGAAGTCGAAGAACATTTTGAAGTAAAACTTTCCTAGTGTAAAAAGAAACACGACAACAAACGTGTAAATGATAATTATGCACAAATAAACAGAAAGTTTGCCACTGAAAACTTTAATATTTTTTATTATTTGTGAAAAATAAAATCTCGTTTTGAGGAAATATTACAATTTCTCAACGAAAGAGGGACTTTTCTTCACTCAACTATTGGTATTGTTGTACAACCGTGACGTTCCATTGTTTTTAACCCAAACGATCAAAACAAATATACTGGTGACTGGCTGTTAAAAGTTGTTAATATTGTAACGTCAGCGTGAAAGCACAAAATATGTCTGGTAACCACGGACACAGTTGTCAAGGCGATCACAATCATGATGAGACTCCTGAAATGGGTATACATTATAGCCTGTACACCAAAATTGATACAGAAAACCTAGAATGTCTGAACGAAAAATCAGAAAATTCTGGAAAGGATGTTTTTAAAGCATGGGAAAATCGTTTAAGCTTTGATAAGGTAAGACATTAGGCCCCGGTTCTTCGGGTAGCATTACCGATTTGTTAATGTGCAAGAAAGATTTTAATTGAAACACAGGCCTATGTTTGATCCGTCAGTACAATCATTAGCCTCAGATTATTGTTTTTGTATGGTAGGGAAGGGAGTTACAAGAAGATCTGAGGGCTTTGGAAAAAATTAAAATATCAAGATTGACCATGTGAAGGAAAGGTGAGTAGGCCTAGGGTGGAATACTGTACGGGTGGGGGTGTGACGTGACAGGTCAGGCCACCAGCTACAAATACCTGAGGGATATTTTGCAGGATGACTTAGACTGGATGGAGCAGGTTGGGAGAGTGGTGAAGAAGGGAGCTTAACAGGGGTAGTAGCTTGTTGAAGGAAAGGGCATATAGGCCTACCAGCATGGTGCACCCAGTGTTGGAAAATGCATCTGCAGTCGGGGTACCATGCAGGTGAAAGGAAGGTAAATTATGGGTGTCCAGAGAAGGCTGCAAGATAGGTGAAGGGGAAATAACCTGTTAGGCAAGAGGTCTTTAGCGCTGGTGAAGGGTGACATTAAGTGAGCGTGGAGTAGTGCCGGAATGAAAGGGCGGGGGAAACGGGAGATCCCCGAGAAAACCCGCCAACCAACTGCATCATCCGGCATGATTCCCACATGCAAAAATCCGGGGACCGAACCCGCCGGGGATCGAAACCGGATCGCCTTGGTGGGAGGGGAATGTTCTGACCTTTTTGCCACCGCGGCCTGGCAAGAAGAGGACAGGACAAGAAATGTACCTTTTAAGATGACAGAAGAGGTAGGGTGGGATGCCTTGAAGGAATGGAGGCATATGGAGAGATTGGTAAAGATTTACCAGGTGCTACATGGAGAGGGAGGATGGGGAAAACTTGGTAAAAGATTGAAAAATAATTATGCTAATAGATGTTCAACACACATCACATGACTAGTTATTACTTAACAATGACTAAGTTCGATAAAATAATTACTCAATTTACCACTTGAATTATTTAAAGAATTATATCATGGAAATATGTGTTCTGAGTCGTAGAGTAAAATATTATTTTAAAAACTTAAATATTGGCATGTTGTGACGTGTTGCGCCTGTCAGTTCAAACGTCTGCTTTGATTAGGTGTTGATGCCAGAATTTAAATAGGTAATTAAAATTTCAAGTTTGCTATAACCCTTAAAAACACTCAGGAGTTTGTGCATTCAGTGTAGTACCTGTGTCAATTTGTGTTTAGTTACAGATGTAAGAACTTGACTTCAGAGGTCTATACTGTAGTGACACCAAGCATTACGACAGTATGCTGGAGTACCACTCGTAATGCAAAACACTTAAGAGCAATTTCTGATTGGGAAAGGAATTACTTTTTAAAAACTCCACTTTCATGTATCGCTATTTTGGTGTGCTGCATAATGTACTTAGGCCATAGATCCTATGAGCCCGACATCAAACTCGGGCACTGCTGCCATCAGTCCCATATGAAGCCAGGGTGAAGCCGGTTTCATATGCGTCTGTCATAGTTGTCATCGCAGTTAACACTAGGACAATAATGGGCGTCACTGACACTCCTCACTGTATAAACATTAATTTGTTGCTATAACTTACAGTACTTATAAAATATATTCAGAGTTGTTCTATTTCAGTAAGAAAATGAAATTTGCTGCCCAACATGCCGTACAAGTTTCACTGGGCAGTGATTTTTTTTCAAAGGATCATTTCAATAGTGCTCAGTTTGTTATGAATTCTTTGTTTGCAGATTCCTCAAGCTCTTATAGTAAAAATTGACGCCAGCCAAAGGGCCAGCGTATGGGTTAAGCCCATAACGGTGCAACTGTGCAACATCAACAAGGCTCATGCCTCATTTTCAGACTCTCCCATAATTTTCCCGCATCCACGCAGTGTAATTTTGCATGTAATAGTTAGTGAGTGTTATTGTGTTTTCATTTCCAGCAGTGTACATCAAAGCACGGGGGACATTTGAACATGCCGCCATGCTTGTGCCCGAAAATCACCATGCTTTCAGTGTTTACTTTCATATTGCAGCAGACATTTAGAAACGCATCATTTAATATCAGCAAAATATGTAACGCCATTTATTATGTAATTTAGTGTGTGCCATTTTCATAAAATGTTATTATCTATCATTTAACATGCACGAGGTACCAGAAGTGTGTGAACCCCGTAGCATGGCAAAGAGCCCTTAGCGGCTGCCTTCCTCGTGGCAGTTCGTCGAAGTCGTCTGGAGAGGTGAGACAGCTGTCCGTGTGCACATCAACTTTTGCAATAGTGATTGTTAGTTTCAATAGTCTTCTTTAGTATCCCGGTCCACCTTGCTCGCACATGTTACCAGACATCCCCATCGCATTGCGCGTCCGCTTAAACTAATAATTATTAACATTTTGGTACTTTTAAACTTAAAATCTGTGTCGGTATTGTCACAGCCACGTGGCTAGGAAATTCTGTATCGAGAGCCATCCAAGCTCATCGTTCATTGCATTTTATATTTCAGTGTAATTTTGAGGGCATAATTCATGTTTTGTGACCGACCACGTGCAGGTTACCACATCGCTATAGTGTTCCAGTGTTGGTATAAGCATTGCATCTACCACTCATTTCATTATCACGCATTCATGAAAGTCACCTAGTGGAGAGCATCATCGTGTGTAAGGTGTTACGTGCCGTCCATCATACATCCGGCCTAACGTATCCCGCCACACTTCACGCAGGACTACTAACACCACTTGTAGAGCCGTACCCCACTGTAACGTGCACGGGAACGGCTGCCCTGTAGTCTATTAGCTAGGAGAGCGCCCATTTCAACCAACATTATCTATATCCGCTTCCAAGCAAACTTGACGGCCCACCCTAGCGGCCGTCAAATCCTCGCTGCTCAAGGAAGTGCATTTTCATATGTTGTAGAGTCATATCTGCTTCGCACGGACCACATAACAACCACGTGCGATATACCAGCAGGTCAGTGTCACCGCGCAGAGACAGTCATCACGTGTTAATCCGGTAATCAAACATCGCAGTGCTTTGCCAGGGTCGCATAATTACGCCTACCTTGTGCGTGCATAAGTAATTGTTTCTGGCACTGTGTAATTCGTGTCGATAAATCATACTGCGTTGAACCGTCGTGTTATGTAATTTTTCAACATCCTATATTCACAATGTAACCTTTGTAGTGTATCAGGCGTACTGGGGGCCAACACCCAGTTATAAAATAAGTCAGCATTCGGTTACAATGTACTGGGTGGGATATCGAACACGCCGAACGTACCACACCCTGAGGCATAAGAGTTTCGAAGTGCAATACCTGGGGAGTATTGCTGGCGCCCTTTCATCATAACATGTAGATTCATAGCAGCAGCTTAGTTCGCTATCCCGATCCCACCCGACAGCGTTAAAATAATAACCGAAATAAATTAACATAAATGGCATTTGTTTTTCGCAGTTTTGAGATTTTAAATTCATATCTAACTAATTAAGCACGTGACAAAATAATGTATCAATGGTCTACTGCCAGAAATAACCTACAGCTACATACAGCATGACTAAGGCATTGGCCAATAATATAATTTTAGAAGGATTAGTTAAAACAAAAAGGAAAGGTTTATTTACTGAGCTTGAGTAAAACAATTTGTTTTGTGGCAGTGTTTCAAAGATAGTTAAGAATTATTGACTTTTACCGGAAAGTAAGAGAACCTTGTGTGAAATTAACAAATCAATGGTTGGCACAGGATTATAGCTACCTACAAAGGCAATGTAGCCAAGGGTTTCTGCAGGCCCGACAGCCCTCCAGCTGGTTCGAGGTCTCCTCCTCACCATTGTATCTAAAATTGTCTATACTCCGAGTAGCATTTGAACTCCTGGAAGTAGTTGTCATGATGACTCAGCGCTCCAATTGTCAGGTGGACTGCATGGAGTGCATTTAGGCTTGTGACTGGACTAGATGTGCTCCAGGAAGCAGTCTCGGTAGCATACATTAGGTCAGCTGTGTTGATGTCAGTTCAGGTCATTTGTCATTGATGGTTCAGGCACTGCATTTTGTAGACACGCCTTGCGGCTGACTCCGACAGTAGATCATCTTGCTGTCAGTGCTGCCTTGACACTGGTGTCTTAGGTTGCTTATGACCTTGGCTGTGAACACATCTGGCTGGTGTGTGTGACAACATAGTGGATGTCCAGCATTTCTTTAGGTAATCAGGCTTCACATAGGCTCGAAGTTCTGAAGATTGTGTCGTGACTGGTCGTGACGATAGTACTTGGGCTGGGTATAGCTGGTTGACCAGCAGTAGGCACTAGGTTAGTTCATGGAATTTTGGCTGTTCCTAGTTGAGTTAGGGTGCTGGTGGTGGACGTTCCCTGTTCACCACAGTCTACTGCATGGCTGAGGAGGTCGGCAGCATACCAAGGGTCTAGAGTACATACATAAAAAGCGAGGCCCACACCTCGTCTCTATTTGTTTGTTTTATGCTCACCTCGACGGGTTGGATGAAGTGAGCTTGAGCTCCTAGAGACTCTCCGAAGTTAGTTTTGCTGCACCATTTGCCGTGCGATTGTGCAGATGTGGTCAATATTGTGGGATGATGGTTTTCGTGCATTGGCGTGTGAGTTGTGCACCCTATGCAATGCAGTTAATGCCTAGGTGGATGGCGTTGAGATGCTGGGTGACTTTTGATCACTTTGTTATGGCATTGTGATTAGGTCAGTTACTGTGTTGTTTCAGTACATGCAATTCACAGGGACTATTTCTACTCTGGTTACCTATAGTCTTGTTCAGTATGTAAATAAAAAATATTTTCGCTTGGAAACTTTTGTTTACACTATGGTTTTCAATGCTGTGAAAAACTAGCATTCTTACGGAGGCAGATTACCAGTGTTATGGTGTGAAATTGGTTTCTTTTTATAGTTTACCGACTCTGTCCCTTTAATTGTTCACTTCAAGGAAAAAGGCGAAAGATTTTGTTCTGTAGAAATATAATTTAGTGCAATATTGAGTTATAATTTTTTTTGGTATACCTTCCTCCTCCAAATAATCCCCTACTAGTGAAGATGTGTGGTATTTTAAAATGATCAATATAAATATTCTGTGTAAAAGAATGTCAAAATTAATGTTTGTGCCAATTTGAAAAACTTAGATTTTTTTTTTAACATTGTTTTGCCTGGACTATAAGAAGTGTTTGCAGTAATACAAACATAATATTGTTTATGTTGACACTATGCATAGGGCCCGGTAGTTTTTGCGAAAAGATTTTTGTCCCACTTTGTTTTCAGTGCCTTACGTGCACACCTGCAGTTCAACTTCATGGTTATTGGCAGAGTGCTTTTGTGCAGAGTTGTTATTAATTTGACTGTGTTAATCAGTACACGGATAACTGTGACACATCACATTTGTGATTTGCAGGTTTAATCTCCAGACGCTGGGTGTTACGGCATCCGATCACTGACAACAAAGCAGAGATGCAGGTGTGCACATACGGCACTGAAACAAAGTGCTGCAAAAATCTTTTCGCGAAAACTACCGGGCCCTGCCTATCATTGAGCATTTTGGGAAGTAAGACATTGCTATCATTAACTTGAACTCTTTTTTAACAGTTAACTACACATGCCATTGTAATATGCGTGATCAAACAAATTTTTTTATTAAATAAAAATTAAGTTCATTAGTTTATTAATAAAGGAAATAAGACGACATTGTACAAATAATCTATCTTTATGTGTAATAGGTATGTGGTAATGAGGTTCCTCTAAATTAATATGGTTGTGGATTGTGAATCTCTTTTTTCTTCATAGGGTTCAGTATTTTAATTGTAACAAGTTAACAACAGTTAACTGGCTGTGTTTTTATGGGTTTCAGTTTGTGGAAAGTGACGTAGATGAGGAGCTGCTATTCAATATTCCGTAAGTATACAGTTGATACCTTTTAACTTGTATCAAAAGTGGACGACTAGCCTACATTTGGAAACATTTTTTATTTATGTCGTACTGGCTGTACATATAGTTCCAACAAAACTAAAAAAATCTGTCATTTTCTATTTTTTTGTGGTGAAATAGTTGATAGTTTTCTCTACCCAATGCAATACTAACATATTCACGAAAAGTAGTCCGAACATTAAATAAAAGTTTTGTTTTTATATTCTTTGCCAAGTAATAATGATGATTAATGCAAGATTAACATTTCTGCTATTTATTTTGTATGAGGCTAAACAACAGAGTTATGTTTCAGTGCAATACCAACATATTTTGTGTTGTGTGTTTATATTAGAATGTAATCATCCAAGAATCTGAAAGTATGTATGTACAACTGCATTTATCTTTAAATTACATATTTCGAGTTATGTTGGTATTGCATTGGGTGTGCAAATGATAATTAAGGGTGCCACTTTCTGCTCCCTACCAATTAGGGAAACTTTAATACAATTGTATTTTTAAGGTCATCACCCAGTTACATACATCTTAGTTCAAGAATGATAAAATTTAGTACTGTAATTTAATAAGGGTACATGTCACTAGCCATAAAATTATTTTAGGGCTACGGACTTTAGGGCTATTGCCCTTAGGGCTACTGACTTTAGAGCTACTGATTACAGGACTAGTTGTGGTGCGAAATGACTCCTTGTAAATTTAAAAATTTGAACCTTTGTCGTTCTGGCATGTTGATGAGTTATTTCTCACAGTTCACGTGGTTCTCATAGATGGCTCTGGATAGAGCTTGTACTGTGTGTTCTATAAATATCATCGTCACAAAATATTTAAGCTCACATGCATCTATAAAAATAATTTATTCTTGTTGCTTTAGCATATAATAAAATGGTACTGTGTTGTATTACTGTAGGCATTTTTAAAATTATTTAAACTAGAAAAACCTATAAAGATTTGACACAGGTCCGTGACCTCACTAGGCAATAAAAATTCAGCAGAGCTTGTTTTACGTTATAAGAGTAGTAATTTGCAAAGTTAACTGTAATATATTTTGGATTTTAAAAAGTGCCTTAAATTACTTCCAAAAGCTTCATTCAGTAAAAAAAATTTATTAAATTTTACTGGTGGAGGGTTAAAAATATTTATGGAGGAATTTAAAATGCCTCAATTTTTCCCAATTTGCATCTGTTAGTGGACCGTTTAAACTGTCGGAATATAAATTTCACAGTTAGATTTGTGTTTAGCACTTTTTATCCGTTAGAGTGCAGCTGCTTTTTGTTTTTGTATTAGAGAAGGCTAATAAGTCTAACTTTTTGTTCAAGTTTGGTTTATGCTCCTAGAATTTTTTTACTCATTATTTAAGTTTTTGAATTTTGAATATGAGTTCGTGTGTGTTTTGAGCTGCACTTAGCATTGAATGCATGGGCGTACCCAGGGGGTGGTTTTAGGGGTTCAAACCCCCTCCGAAATGTCAGTTTCCTTATTTAGCTATTATATTTTACATTACGAAAGGTAAAATACACTACAAAAACAACCAAAATGTTAATAAAATATGTCAATATTACATTTAGAGACTTCAAACATAGGTGTCAAAGAAACATTTATGCAATATTAGAGTTCAGAACCCCCTCCAAAAACTAATCCTAGGTATACCCATGATTGAATGTATCAAAAATGCTGTGATAGTTTTTTGTACAACTTGTGTGTGCTTTCACAAAGAGTAGATGGCACGAGTAAGACCAACTTAATTGATTAAAAATATCTTTCAGTTGTTTTTAGACTTTTTGTAAGTAAAAGATGCTTAAGTCAATAGAAATGATGTTGATTAGCACAGCGAGGTTCCATATTGTGTGTTTTATGCCAAATGATTCTGTATGGAAGCAAGCAGTATTACGAACACAAGGTATAATTTAGTTTACCAAGTGTATGTTGGTAGAATCAGTAGCTTCTACATTATAGTTTGTTACCTGTACGTGTAACTTGATGTGAAGTTAAACATATTTTTCACTTAGCATGTGTAGCATTTATTCTTGGCAATAAATGTAGCTGTGTAAAACAAAAGTTTTCTAAAACTTTTAAAGACAGATTTTTTTTTAATTTATGAAATTAATAAAGTAGGTGTTATAAACACAATGGACAATTTAATCCAAGGTACTTATAACAGTGAAGAATAAAATTGTACAGAAGGTATGGGACTTAAAGTGAAGGAGTGTCCTGAAATGGTGAACCACGATTGTAAATTCATATTTCAGGGGCCGCGAGACGGAATGAGCACGTAACGTGTGTGAAGAACGTGTGTGTAAAGTGTAGTGTAGAGTAAAAGATCTGATTTTTTCCTTAGTCTCCAAACATTAAATGTGTCAAGGCTGATTTAATAGGTTGTATGTAGTTTGAGATAGCTAAGATTGTAACCAGTTCAGAAATTACCCTTTTCAAAAATTTTGGTACTAGTCTCTGATATGGTTTGCTCCTCTAACTGTAGAACACACAGCAGGTTTACAAATGATAATACAGTGACGGTCAGTGTCAGGCTTTAGGCTTGGTAGGAGTCCCTCAACCAAACCATTACATTTAATATCCTGGATTATTTTATTCTTGTACATAGCCTATACTGGGCTGAGAAAATAGAATTAAAACTATTGATAGTTCAATTAGTAGATACAAAGTTGTAAAAAGTAATCTGTAGTTAGCTACATGAGATCATTTAGGTAATATCACAGAAAGTTGTTTCAGCATGTAAGTCAGAACATGTATGATTTTTTTATACTTGTGCAAGTTAGAAAGTTTGTATGTACACACGTACGTACATGTATCCCTTACACATTACAGTGCTGTGAATATGAACTGTTTCTTAACTATAGGTTGTTCAGGACAAATTGAACAATGCTTAATTTTCTGTGGGTCGTCATGCCTCCATCTTTACTGTATTTTAAGTACGAAAACTTCCATGGAACTAAAATCTATTGTGAACTATTCATAATTCCGCAAACTTTACTTGTATAACCCCCAATAAATACATTTTTTTATTATTATAAGTGTCTGAAAGTACTCACTTTAAAGTGAACTGCGTATAAAAGTATATTGCACACTTAATTTTTGGCATTTCACTTAAGTGCGTCAATACTTCTGTGTAAATCGTCATTGTACATAACTGTACTTATTTTCTTACAGATTTACAGGGAATGTTAAACTGAAAGGTGTCATTGTAATTGGAGGAGAAGGTGAAACACATCCGTCAAGAATGAGACTGTAAGTAGTAATAATGTATGCATACTTTATTTTTATTGAACGCTACATATTTTTTGTAAGTCGATATAGAAAAACAAGAAAATTGCAGCTGTGTAAAAGGTTTTTTTTGTCAACATTAGACAAATTTTTTGGCATAATGATGCTGTTTCTTATTAACTACTTATGATACTGAAATTTTTTAAATTTTATTCTAGTGCAAGCTATCTAGCCAAGGAAGCATATCGCTGTAGCAAAATACTTGCTCACAAATTTGGCAAAAAAATATGTATATTGTAGGATTCCCTTTCATTTTTTATATGTTGACATCCAAGAATCTGTAGATTTCAATGAACATGTCACTTTATGAAAAGTCTTCAAGTGATGTATTTTTACCTGCTGAAGGTGTTATAAAAGGAAGCAATATGGATGATACTGGTGTGCTCATCAAAAATTATGTTGCCTTTATGCACTGAGCAGAAATTTTACCTTTTTTTTCTATGGGATGTAAGCATTGACCTTACAATTTTTTTGTAGAAAGTATTGTGTAAAGTCAAACTAATGCTTAACTGTGGTTATATTTTATTTATAATTTTGGGATTTCTACAGATATTAATTTTAGGAGCCTCTAAATCGTAGAAGCATAGTTTCAAGTGTGTTTTTCATTTAATTGATTAACAGTTTCGTGTACAAAATAACAGGACTAATGACAGGATTTATGGGCCTTTACGCAAGCCTATATCTTAGGAGCATAATATATTCTCATATCCACTCCCACCCCCTTTTAATTTCCATTTTTCTTGACTCTGTGTAATGTGTAATAATATGAATTAATAAGACATTTTCGTGTGTTAAGAGAAGATTCATAATAACAATTATAGTAATAAAATTTAAAAAATAGGACTGATGCCAGACCCATTTTGGTCCCGGACCCCTGTGCATTTGTGCCCTCTTCTCCTCCTTGTCAACGACCCTGTAACAGAACATGTGTGACATACTGCAACATCATTCATGCACCAGGTGAGGACTTCTTTCAAGTCCCATGCCCTCTTAACTGATTTTTTCTTAGCTGATGTTACACATCACGTAGTAGTTTCGTGGCAACAAAACAAAACAGATTGATATTGTGCTTTATTAGTTACCGTGCTTAGAATGTAGTAAGTGCATTAAAGGCCTACTCACCTGGGATGCTTGGTTGTTTCACATCCATTTCACAAATTTTCACCTGACAGTTTCCTCCCTAACGGCAATCAGAAATTGAAGGTATATTCATGTTTTTGAAAGGGATCGCCTATGTGATGTCTCCCGTGTCGTCGTAACCACAGCGTAAAAAATAACCTGTGTTTCAATTTTATTTCAGTAACCTTGTATTTAATTGTTGTTGCAGAACAGTAATAGAATGTGAGTTAGACAGTTGTCTAAACTCATGTCTCTATTCTATCTCTTTTGTGGTCTGCATGACTAAATATAAAGCAGATTAAAGATTTATTTGTATTAATCGTATTTATTTTGTGCACCCATAAGATTCAGATAATGAACAGATTATGTTCTCTGAATATTTTTCATGTACAGTTATGTTACAAATGCAAAAAAATAAAATTGTGGAATTAACAAAGTTGGACTTTACATGGTAGGAAAACCCATGCTTCCTTCACAAATGTATAGTGCGACGACTCTAATAGTCTGAGATGGAGAGCATTGGTGTACAAGCTTGTTAGTTTCTATGTGGTATTTGAGTTATATGGTGTAAAAGTATATATTTTTTAAACACATTCACTGCTAAAGTAATATTGACTTACACAACCGTGCTGCTGAACAAATATCTTTGTAGTAAACAAGACTTGCTAATGACATCTAAAGACGTCATTAGCACCAAGGTAGGGCATTGACATGACGCCTCCAGACATCATCAGCATTGAATGTGTTAAAGAGTCCTATACAGCAGGCTCTAGATTCCGTGTTTGAGGTACGGAAACAGAGGAGCGATAAGAGCTAGGCTGACGTGTACGCCAACAACCACATAGCCTTTATGCGCAATGCATAAAATGTGCTGTGCAGTATTTTGTTTTGATCTTTGAAACAACTGTGCAATGGGAGTGCATGACTGTATTCAGTTTCTTGGACTTTGACAGTCATTCAATTTGCAATGGAGTACGTCCAAGAAACTGAATCCAGTCAGTGTTTTGTTTAATAACTTTTTCCTATTGGGCTTGAAGCGGTGACGCTATTATTTTATGTATGGAAAATGCTTAGTTAAGTCCAGCGCGTACTTCTCATTTTTTGTTTTATGATTCCATTTCAAATTTTTTAGGCAACTACAATCTAAAAAAGCCATTTTAAGCCATTTTTAGATTCCCCAAAACCATGTTTCTAAGAATGACATCTAGAAAATAATTATAGAGAAGCATATTTTTAAAGGTGTTTTCTTGTCATATGCAAATATATCAAACATGTTTAGTAGTATTTCTTGAAAAGACTTTCTCCTAACACGCTGCAACAATGTTCATCCTCCAGTTGTATCGGCTCTTAAGGCCATGGTGTTGTGGTCTTACCACTGGTCTTTCATAGGGAAATTTGGATTTGTTTCCCATCAGAGTAGTTTTAATTTCCGCATAAGAAATGTGGTGGTTATTGCAGTTGGCTGGTAGGTATTTTTGAAGGATTTCCAGTTTTTCCTGCCCTTGCAGTCTGTTGTTGCTCCACCCTTTACTAGTTTAGTCTTATTTGTTCTTTGGCAAGCATAGCAGAGGATGTGTTTCTCAGATAGAGAAGCTGGCCTTATCTTCACTGATGGACTTCTATCATCCATAGAGACTCTACCTGAGCCAGGACATACTATATATGTATTTTCGTTCATTTACTTAATTTTTAATACTTTTTGTCTCTTCTTGCTGCTGTGTTTTGTTTTTTAGAAGAAGTGTGATTAAGGTTTACATTCCTTGTAGAGGTTATGACAGCAGCTTTTTGCATACGCCCTCACGTACTTGTTGGGTGATTCAAAATCACGTCGCTGTGATAGGGTCTAAATTTGTCAAATAGTGTAATTTAA
Organism: Medauroidea extradentata; assembly: GCA_003012365.1. Taxonomy (NCBI): domain Eukaryota; kingdom Metazoa; phylum Arthropoda; class Insecta; order Phasmatodea; family Phasmatidae; genus Medauroidea; species Medauroidea extradentata. The sequence goes on along the minus strand of PNEQ01120501.1, from coordinate 60,555 downwards.
CAAAAATGCAGACTTGTTAATTTTGTCAAATAGCCTTGTTCACCATGGTGCTTCAATAGAAAGTTGCCATTCTTTACTGCGTCCTGACATAGGCAGAAAGAGCTGTAGTTTGGTTGGGTGGCTCATAAATTTTTCAGTTTTTGTCTGTTTCTAGTGCTGCTGTTAAATTAAAAAAAGTTTAATTTTCTTCTATGTACAGTGAAATATTTATTTGTACCATTTTAAGAAGATGATATTTTTATTTAGTTTAATAATTTTGCATGCTATTTTTGTTCAAATATGTACTACACGTTTTTAAGAAGTGAAGAGTATAAGCATGATGATTTACATATATCCCTTTATAAATGAAAATCCATGTGGGTAGTCTCATCATTGATGAGAGAAGACTGGGATAAAAGTTACACCAGAGTCATGCCAATCACTCACCTGACCCAAAGAATGGATAAAATGAGAGAAGATGGGGATAGAGCAACAACAGAATTCAAAAGTGGGAAAGTGGAAGATCCTAGAGAAAATCCACCATTCACATAGTATGACCCTGCTCGTGATAAAACCTGGATCACAATGGTGTGTGGTGAGTTTGTCTGTCCACTACACTACCATGGTCCCTTCTCTCCATTCATAAAACATCTTAAAAGTTATGCTGATGTGTGTGATTTCTTACTTACTTTTTAATTTCAGATTTAAAAACCGCCCTCACATGACATTCGATGACACAATGTCAACACCAGACCAAGAATTTGAACTTCATCCAGACACTACAGGAACGATAGAGTACTCAACCAAGTATGTTCTTTATTCATTGTCATATTCAGTAGTGTTGTGATAAAACCTTTTCACATGAAATTTTGTACAGATTTTGTAGAAAAAATATATATTTGTCTGTTAAATTTACTGTCATTTTAGTTGTGATTTAAAAACATACTTGAGATATAGCAGATAGACGTGTAAACATTTTCGTTTAGGCCATGGTCTCACTAGGGGGTTAAAACTTCCTTAGTTGAACAAATCTGGCAACCATTGTAGAAGTGAAGTGAAGAGATTTTGGTTAGCACTTACCATCTAGGTATTCATCGCTAGTGAGGAGTAACATGATGTAAGGAGCGTTGCCAGAATGAAGGGGTGGGGTAAAACGGGAGATCTCCATGAAAACACGCCGACCAGTGGCATTGTCTGGCACGATTTTCACGTGTGAAAATCCATACATGCCACATCCATGGCAACTACAGCTGTACCACTAAATATCTTGTGTACCAGCTGCAACACAAACACTGTGATGCCACAGTGTTGATCCGCAAGAAAAGTCAGTTGCAGCCCATCCTGCCTTCCACAACCTGCACTTTGACTCGTGCTGCAATGCCAGAGTTGTGAGAGTTCTTGGTATATCTGACCAGGCGCTAACCACAGTCCACAAGGGGGGAGGGGGTGGTCAAGGGGCCAGAGTTACCCCTTCCCTTTTGATTTGTTATGTATAGTTTATCTGTAAAATATTAAAAAATTTTAAAGTGTTGTGTTCAATTTTTTTGTTTGGGAAATACCTTAAATAGCATCATTTTGCACCTTAAGAACTAAATTTTCCAGGGGAGGGCCCCTGGAACCACCCCTTCTTTGACTCAGGGTATGGGCATAGCTACTTGTTAGGAATGGGCCCACCCTTCCCTTCCCAATACCTAAAGCTGGATCTGCCGCTGCATCTGACAGTAGTGCTGAACTCATGCAATGGGAATCAGCCCGTAAATATGTACATCACAAAATCCAGACAAACCTCTAGACTCAGCATCAGATAACTCAGCCAAATTCAAATCTTCCGCCACCACTCTATTATGTTCATCGTCCGACCGCTAGGTTTGCTAACTACGGTCATCCTGTCCGACATACTTCATATGTTTCCACTCACCGCCTGAAGAAGCTTGTTAAACAGTGAAATGTCACACTCGTGCTTCTGCAAGAAGAAATGTGTCATCCTCTTTATGTACGTTTCTATCCACGACTACCTAACTTTGAATTCTTGTGCCCATTTCTATCTAATGTTGAGTTGTAACTAGTAAGCTAACAACTTATTTCCTGCCCATTCTCAATATAAATAAATGTGTTATGGTGGTTCACATTACATTAAAAAAACAAAACTGCTATTACTTTGCCACTAATAAAACCTTAAAATAAATTTCCATGTACAGTCAGGAAACAGTAACATTGTTCAGTATCCAGGAGACAAAAAAAATTTAAATACGAGCTGTTCAGTAATAAGTTGTTCCATAGAAAATGTCTGACTGTCATAAAACCTAACAGTACATGGAATTTCTATAAACTTATATTATTTGACATACATTCAATCCTGTTTCTTCTGCATTTGTGATGTTGACATATTTTTTCCTACAACATACAGTATGTTACGTAAACTTATTTCAGTAACGACACACACGGGCACGCTGGCTTGGTCAAATTATGAACTTTGTTGTGCTGATCGCAGAGAAGCTGCGCAAGCATCGGCTAAGAACGGGAAGCATCTAACTTCCCAGGACAAGTTACTTGATGTTTGCTTGTGTAAATTAAATTGTGCTGTCATTAGAAACCTATATAATGTGGAAAATAATAAGTTTATTAACTAAGTAGGCTTATATAAAATACACACGTCAATTTAAAATAATTTTATTTCAGTATCTTATTTAAATAGGAAATTATACGGAACTACGTTTAGTGAGGAGCTATTGAAAATGTTGTATTATGTGTAGTAATGGCTTGTGAATTTTTTCAAAGTTTAAATCTTCAGGGCTCTCTTTATCTTGAACAGCCAATAGCAAGTTTTTAACGTATACATACTAGAAGGTGATTTGAGATGTCCGGTACTGGTTCCAGTTTTAAAATTTGACTGTCTATTCAGTTTGACTCACATTTAGAACAACCCGGGTTCGAATTGCTGCTCAGGCCATCCTGATTTCTGTTTTTGATGGTTCCCTGAAATTGCTCCAAATGAATGCTGGGTATGTTCTAAACAAAAGCCATGGTTAGTTCCTCTTCCATTTCCTGACCTTGTGTACAGTTGAATATAACCATCTCTAATGACCTCGTCAAGACGTAAAGCCCAATTAAAAGATTTTGCAAATTCAGTCGACCTAATTGTATACTTCCATTTTAAAGATTTATGAACAAGTTCCATAATAGTACGCAGCTTTCATAGAACTTGTTTTTGACTGAAAATTTTAAAAAACTAATTTTTAATGTTTGTTTCAGTTTCACAATAGGTACTTAACCTTACATAGATTTTTTGTTATTATTAATATTATTATTATTATTTTGCTATAGAAAAATGGTATTCACATATTTATAAAGCGGTTCTGGGTCGTACCTCTGTGTATTAAACATCAATTAATTTTGTCACACTTAGTGCATAAAGTGTCAATTTGTATACTGATAAGGAAAAGAGATATTTATACATAACTTACATGCTACCAAATAATTCTTATATACATTTTTTTGCAGAGTGGTGAAATTTTCATCAGTTCACCACCTAACAATGCATTTCCCTAGAAATTTCGGCAGCGATTCTACGAAGATCTATTACATAGGCCTCAGGGGAGAATACACTGAAGCTCACAGGCATGGTGTTACTATTTGTACCTACGAAGCACGTCCTAATTTGTCAGACCACAAAACTAACCTCATGGACAATGTAACTCATGAAGTGCAGTGAGGAGAAAATGTTTTTTGACTGGCACGAAGTTGTGCCGTGAAGCTGACATGGTATGTTCTGGTGCATTTCACATAAGCATTAAGTTATTACCTGCCTTTGTTTTAATATTACATATGTTGAAAATATATGTCATCCCATAAGTATTAGTGGGTGTATTATTGTGATATTTGCTACTGAGTAAATTATTATGCAACTAAGGTTTTTGTCAGTAATTAATTTTATTAATAAAGACCTCGTTCATTATATGTATAAGTTTTATTAGTAGGAATCTTCTAGTAAAAGTTTTATCAAAATATTTGTGGTTGGAACATTGAATAACTGCAGTTTTTTCCCCATGCTCGTATGCAAAATCGCTTAAGCATACTGTGACGCGCCTCCCACTTCACATTCCATGTCCCGGATAGCGTCTCCACTTGTTGAAAGTTGAGGTTAGGTAAATTTCAGAACTGTGGGTACCTCAATGGTTATTAGGTGGAGGCATAAACTTTCTCTCTATCAGTCTCTCCCATTATCACAAGGATTAGTTTCATGAAGTAAAACTCATGTAGTCTGGCAACTGTCTATTTTAGTAAACATCAAATTTCCACTTTTTTTTATCAATGTTAACAAAATGGCTGCACTGTGCTAACCGCAAACGAAAGACAAAAAAATTACTCTCAATAGATCAGCTACCACGTCCAACACTTTGAAGCCTACGTGTAAACATATGATGACTGCTATCTTCGCATAACTGCCAAGCTCGAAACAATAACTTGCTGATCTAATCCTGCTCGCGCTTCCAGTTTTTTTGCCCAACTGAATACTATGGATTGAACAAACCTCTCGACCCAATCTCATGCCCGAATATTCTGGGCGTTCGCTCGCATCCGACAAGTACTCGCTCTCGCGTCCCACGACTACTGGTGCTCACACCAGCACTCTCTCACGCCCGACCATAACTGGTTACCACAGCAACGGACATAGTAGCTAAATGCACACCTATGAGTGATACAACAAGATCCTAACTAACAAAAACTAATTCTTTAAAATCACACAAAAAAAGGTTACGGCTATTACATTTATAAATTCTACAATGAAGCAACGCATAAAATAAACCTAAAACTGTTAATTAGAAACAAAAATTGCAAATGGGAGGGACTATTTCCATGGCACAATACTCTAACCATTCAAAGATAAAAACTGACCAACGTGCATCAATCACCTGCATCATGGAGAAATTCCATGAACCAGATGATTTGGCCACATTGTCGGCACCAGAAATCATACAGCGTGGTGAAGCTTGCCATGCAAGAAGTTACTCACTTCACCAGGAAAATTTAAAAACTATGAAACACTGCCAAAACTCAAAAATTAAATATTAAAAAAAAAAAACAGGAAAAAGTTATATCAGCAAAATCAATTAAAATTTTATTGTGATCAGTTTGAAACCAAACAAGTCAGGAAACTAAACAAAAGACTTTACTTTAAAGATCTCAACTGTATCTTATATTTAAATTTTGAAAACTGCATTTAATTTACTCATGTCCCCAATTACTAAGTTATTGAATCCTGTTGTATTATCTGTAACAACTGATGAAGCAATACTGAGTAAAGTAGGCCCTACATAGCCCGTAAGTAAAGATTTAAATTAAATAGAAAAAATGTTATACAAATTTTAATAAGATTTGGGGAAGTGGCTGAACACTTCACAATATATTGTACAAGTGTACATGTGTGTGAGAGTCTATATATATAAAAAATTTGGCACCTAAAGAAGTGAAAAGGGATGAAATGTGTTTTCGAAGAATTATCAATTTAGCTTAAACCTAACATCCCATCGTAGTACTTTTTTTTCATTGGAACACTCACGAAAATACATGTATTTTTGCGAATTTCACGGTTTTTCAAAGTTCAATATTTAAGGGTATTTCAAAGTTCAATATTTAAGGGTGTGATAATATCTTAATTATTTTTTCAATTATTTATCAATATCTATCAAATCCTTTTGGATACAGAGTTGATTTTCACTTCAAAATGATGCTTACATAAATACCCAAAAAGTAGGTGTAGGATTTTTTGAAATTTGACTCCCAAGGATTACAAATGGGAGAATATGTTTTTTATGAATGGTCTGTACAGCTAGAACCCAGTTGGCTCTCATCTTGGTTTTTACTTCAATTGGATGTGCGTAGTTTCAATATGCAGTAATTAAGAGGGTGAAAATATGCTGAATAAGTTTTCAATTATTCGTCCATATCTATCAGACCATTCGAGATGTTCTCTTTGCTTCAGAATGATGCTTATGTAAATACCCAAAATACCATTTCAGGATATTTTCCAAATTCAAACCCAAAGAGATAAAAAAGGGGTAAAATGTGTTTTGGATTCATAATCAATATATATGTGTAAACCCAATCTAACTTTTAAAAATTGACATAATTTTTGTTTAACATTAGTGGTTATTTAAATACTATCTGAAAACTAATTTCACCAATTTTCTAATTTTGTCACCAAAGGAGTTACACATACTCCAAACGTTTCGCACCAATAATGATCCACCGTGTGTGTGTGCACGCACGTATATGCATGCTAGTGCATGTGTCTGTGTAGTTTTTTTTCTGTACATGTGTACGCCGTATCCACTGATTTCTTATCAGTGATTTTCACCAACCATGGTTGGAAAGTGAGGGGTGAAAAAATTTTAAAATGACATTCTTTAAAATGTGTATTTTCATGCACGCCTTGCACAGTTTGCCTCATTAACTGCTAGCGCACTACTCAACATGTACGAGAGCAGCTAGTCTCATGTAATCAGCCAGCTGCTTTGTTACATAACGTGCTAGATGCTCAATGTAAGCTGGCGGTGCTGGTAGGAGCGGTAAGGAAGTGATGCGGTGTTGAATGTGCGCACGGCTGGTGGCTTGGCAGGCGGCGGTATTTCACATATACTATCTACTTTGCTTGTCGCTCGCTCACTGCCCACTTCCATAACAAAATTATTTGATATCTCCTGCGTTACCTTGAAGTCAATGGACTGTGTGCAGTTATACACAATTTTTTGGCCTGCAGCGTAATCTCTACTAAAAAGAAAGGCTGTAGTGATCCTTCTAAACCAAATAGAGATCGCAAAGTTCTTAGTTTGACTGACAACATAAAATTACTTACATTTATTGAAAGACAATATGTCTGTTGCAAAAGTTGGCTGCAAGTACAAAAAAAATGAGTGTATCAATCATATGTCACAGAATTAAACATGAGAAATAAGATCAAGTGTTAGTACTTTACTGAAAACCGCAAAAAAAATTGCGCTAAGTTAATTTTAGTGTAATCAGTGATGCTGTACTAAAAACAAAACTGCTATTATAACGTCCCAATTTATAGTCAACATACAGTACAACCTTTCTATAAAGACCCCTCATGGTTCCCTAGAATAGGGTCTTTATATAGGGGTGGTCTTTATAAAGAGGTTTAATTGTACAGTAAAACCCCTATTTTAAAACCCCATGGTTCTTGAGGAAAGGGTTGTTATAGACAGGTGGTTGTTATATAAAGGGTTGTATAAAGAGGTTTTACTGTATTTTATATTTATGTTAATCCTATTAGTTTCTGTAATTTATACGCAGTATACAAGCAAGAAGTGTTTACAGACAATTGCAAAATATTCGTACCTATATAGTTGTGCTTGTTCCACTGTTATTTTATATTTGGTGACAAAGATAAAGTAAGCAGTTCGCAAGAGAAATTGTGTTATCAAATGTAATTCTATTGACACTTGTGGGCTGTTACCAAGTCACTGCATTCTCACAGTGTGGCTGCCGCTGTATCAAACATGCGCCACACTGCAGACGTTAACGTGTAATTTTTTCGATATTTAAATGTTATGGGACACTTTATGAACATATTGAGGATTTGTACCCAGACAAATACAGTAATATTTTAGGTTAGGGGTTAAATTTTTTTTAATTGCATATGGTTTGTGTAGGTTATTAAGGTGTCTTGAATCTACACTGTTTTCTTTATCCACGGATTTCCTGGAACAAAATACCGCTGGTAAGTCGGGACAACTGTATATGCATTTAGCTACTTTTGTAGCAGATATGAGAGCATGTATTTCCAAACAGTATGTCTTTTACCAACAGTAATGTCAACACAACCGTTTCCAGTTCACTAATAAAGCACTTTGTATTTTAAATATATAAAGAAGCACAGTAATGTTCAATAGTAAACATTATAGATTTATTTCATTGCTTATCATGGTGACTCATAATTAAATTGGATGGTTTCTTAATCACATTAAATGACTGCTTCATTTACTTTGTAATTAATGAATTGGTTGTGTGTCCAGTATTTAAGGCCATGATCTCTCGTTTATTTCAAACAATTGCAAATAAGTCAAATATTTTTTAACTAAATGCTTTGAAAAAATTTGAGACAGTGTACAGTCATATGATACACAATTTTGCCAGAGCGTTTTTTAAACTAATGTACCGTTTGCGAGCAAAAAATTATTTTGCTGCATTTTGGCTTATTTTCATAACAAAATGTGTACTAATTTTGGGGCAAAAATCTAAAGATCCGTTTGGTGTATTGCAACAGAAAAATTCATATACAGACGTTGTAAACACTGCCAAAGGAATTTTTGATATATGTATTAATTTGCGTTACAATAAATATTTTTGAAACCACTGCTAAACTAGAGAGCGAGGCCTTAATAGTTAAAGGTCCTTGCTTCCAATACAATAAATGGTACCAAAATGTTGGAGACTACACAAGTAATGAGTAATAATGCATTTCACCACTGTGCAAACTGTAAAGTGATGAAACATTATCTGAAGTCTGAAGTCATATTTCACACACAAACCTCAGTTTATGTCAGTAACTATTGCGTGGCAGAGGAGGATGAGAAGAGTGGACAGGGTCTACACCAGTAGGAGGGAGCAGTTGGTGGGAGCAGCGATAAGAGTTGCACACCTTTCCCTTGGATGGCGAGCACTCATGGCTTCAGAGATGGGTGAGTGACCTTTTGTGATTGTACGTCTTCAATATCATTCCTAGAAACCCTTGATCTATCCTCCACACAGCTTTCATGAGGTCAGACTTTTACAGTTATTTTGTTATTTATAAGAAATAACTTCTTTTAAGAACTTAAATACTTTCATTTATTGTTCAACCTCGTTAATACAAACCTGCTTTATAAAAGTATCTTGGTAATATAATGCAGTTTAGACACATGCACTCAGTGCCCATTCTTCCACTGTGTTTTTGATTACTAACAAGCAATTTTTTATAGAGATCAGATTAACTCTTTATTGTTACACATTTATACATCATATAACTTTGGCAGTGATAACATTTAAATATTCTTAAAAATATGGTTTCTAAGTACTGTACACATTTTTAATATTTAACATGTAAATTTTTTACATAAAGAATCACAGTTAAAATTTTTGTTGCTTTCTAAACTAAGTAAAAACTCATATTGTAAAACATATTAGTTGAAAAATATATTTTTGCTTTTGTAACTATTTCTATAGACACTGAGATTTTATACAAGTAACTAATTAAATAACTATCCTATAATATAACTTTTTCAGAAAAAAAGTTCATCAATATTTTAAGTATCATACTACAATTGTAATACCATTGATCAGCTGTACTCTTATGTAATGTTTAATTTGTGAAGCAAGTATGTAAACATTCAATCTACATTTTTCAAGAAAGATCACAGACATATCATCAAAGGAATAGATTTAACAAATCTTAGAAAGCAGACATAGTTGGTACACATTTCACTTCAGATACAACATTTATATAAAAATAAGCGTTGCTGAGGCACAGTTTTTTATTGATACAGGTCAGTGACGAACAGGTGTTTAGAATTTGTTGTACATCCTCACAGGAATATTCATTTCAATGGTTTAATGAAGACTAATACTCTAATGTGGACTTTTAGTCAGGAAGTACGTAGATTGTTCTGGTATTTTATTTGTATTACTACCAGAAGTTGTTTGCTTGCAGTTTGGTTAGAGGTACTCTAGCTGACAGTGCACCTGTTTGATAAATAATAGCAATTTGCATTGTGTACATTGTATAGGTGTTATAGGCAACCTGATGACTATTGTACGGCTGTGACATTCCAGTGTGATGAAATACCAGCTCACTACAGCTTCTGTGTATATGACTGTACCCACCGTACGGTAACTTGATACTTTCCTGATTCCCTGCTTCTAGCTTGTATCTGTTTTCAAACTGTGTATCCTTCCACCAAACTAAATTTTTGGATTAACGCAGCTCCGAAAACCTGATAACCCAAAGAGAAAACCGGTTCGCTAAAAACCACGCCGTGTCGCTTTTATTACTCTGATTTATTCTGTGGAGTATCGTACGAACACAAATTCTAGGAAAAACTGTAAAATTAAAATATTAGTTCTTGATTCCACACTTTTTGACGTCACGTTCAGAAAAACTAATGTAAACACAATGCTGTGTACTACACGATGGTTTGGACAACCTTACGTACTCTTTGGCCAGGCTGATGGCTGTACTGCAAGCTGATGTAAATTGATCATCCGCAAACACCATGTACGTCACCACAAAAATATTGTAATATATGATAAATATAAATTTTATTTTATTTCTTGAAATTGAACACATTATGTACATAAACCAATAAACATTTTTAAATATTTTAGCCGCTGTTTGTAATACACAGAACTATTTCTACAACATAAATGTTAACCCAACTTTCCTCCAACTGTCATATCACAGATGTGTTAAACTCACTTTTAAAATAAATATTACAAACTATTTTTATATTCTCTGATGCATATTTATCTATTTATCTCACCACATCACTTTTTTTTGCTTACTTAGTTGTATGGTAATAGTGGAAGTATTTCTAGTATTTTTTTCTACAGTTTGTTTTTGAAAGTATCAACTTACTATGTGGTGCCTATACCTGAACATTGTTTTTAGATAGCATTGGATGTGGAGTGCGAGGTCCTATTGCCTGGCCACCACATTTCCATTTGGCTTTCTCTGTTTGGGGCCATGTGAAAACACACGTCGCTCGTGTACATACCAGGATGGTAGATAATTTGTGCTGCAGATGTAACCCTTTACAGAATAAACCTGATTGCAAACACTGGTACATGTGCAGCTATGTTAAAACCTGTAGTCACCTTTTCTGCCTGATTGTCTACTACCCCTGTTCATTTGTGTCACGATTATCGGGTATAAGGAGGCATTTCTAGACATGGGTACCGTAATGAAAATATGTTCAATTTCGCCTCATCTACCACTCCTATCAATTTGTAACACTTAGTCAGTATCATCTGCACGTGTGTATGCACATACACACACATTCACAATTCATTAAGTTTGGTTGTGTGAAATGTACCAGTTTACATCAAACTTTTTTTCTTCCATGGTTGTGTACGTACTTCGCTGGGGTCTGAATATTTTGGTTACATTTTTTGTGAATTTTGTAATGTGTAGTTGGTTGTAGGAGCCTTTTTTAGTGCGTATTCTTGAGTGTTTTTAATTATTAGTACGTAAGATTTTTATGTTTTTTTTTTTCTTTCTTTCTTTCTTGGTTCACCATTTTTTTATCATCAAGTAAAGCACTTTGCATCCCGGTCGTAAATTTTGTCGATGAGGTTAGAGGGTTTTAGGGTCCTTTAACATCGAGGTCTTAAGAGCCGATGAGGGGGAAGTGAGGTGAAGGTATAACATAGTAACAGCCATGACCGATCCAAGATTCAAACTTAGGACCTCTCGCACCGTAGACCAGCGCCTAACCAACTACGCTATGGAGGCTGGCAAATTTTGTTGATTTCAAGAGACTAGTCAAATTTTGCATGAATGGAATGTAGATGTGATTTCACTCATGTTACTGTATAAAGATTGTCAGAAAATTATGCGTGTTAGGGTATTGTTATTCAAGTTAGCAGCAATGGTGTGTTGTGTAAATAATAATAGTATGGTATATTGTAAAAGAGTTGGTAATAGTTTTAAACATTTATATATATGTACATCTTTTGTCTGGTAGGGTAAAAATAAAATTCAACATTCACGTATAAATGGAAGTACTGTACATATATTTGCTGAACGAGCAGATTATTTCGAAATGCCTTTAATAATATAACAATCAGCGACTTCTCTAAAATATGACTAGTTGTGTAGAAGGAGTTTGTTCAGAAACACTTTTCCTTGTTGCAGTAAAATTGTTGAAATTTTTTTTTCTTTCATTACAGTTTTTCTCTTCTTCTTTTTCTTACTGCATTAGCAAACATAATTATGTAAATACTTGTGTTTTTTGCACTTTCATTGCTGTTAAGCTTTTCTTGCTTGTTGTAGTGTGTTTTATATTATTTGCATATTAGCATAATGCATCCATGTAATAGGTGTAATATGTAACAGATGTAGAGAAAAGCAGCTAAACAGTATTGTCACATGAAAAATGTTAAACTTAATTTGCCAATCTTCTTATCTAGTCTGGATTGACACCAACTGAGCCCAAACAGTATTACACTTACAATTAAAACAAAACAGATTGGAGTGGCAAAAAAATGTGTACATACTGCAACGAGTCAGGACATGGCCACATTTTACCCCCTCTTCCCTGCTCACTGCCTCTCCACTCTCGGGCACCAGGCAGGGCTGCCTCATACCCTTCTCGTTGACGTCGTAGGCCGTCTGGGTAGGTGGGTAATGACCTGCCATCCTTGGAGAACATGTGCATAGGTAATGATAGAAAGTTAACCTATCACCTGGAGGGCTGCTGTAAACAGCATCATCCTGTCATATCCCCAAGCTGAAAATGTTCTGGGTGTCGTCGCAGCCAGCTATAAATATCAGCTTGCTGTAGTCGACGAGAGACATTGTGTCACGTAGCCAGAGTGTGTTAGTGGTGAACACAGAAGCAAAGAGGACGTAGCCAGCGGTGGCTCAGTGGCTGCAAGGAGTGATGCGGTATCAGTGCATCAAAGGTAACTGTGTGGCAAGTGTAGGCGGCAGCGGGGGAATTACTGGAGTGTGGTTGGACGGTGTATTTGCATGTAAGAAACGAACGAAGCAGGTTAGGCTGTTACTGTAAAGAGTGAGACATTTCTCGAAAAATATGTGTGTAATCAGAAGATTGTTTTATGTGAGAGATAGACAGACATTTATTAACAGTATACTTAGAGTAGTAATTTTAGACATCAGGAAGAATAACAATAAATTATATTTATGTATTGGTACTTGACAGATACACGTGGTATGTGCTTCCCCGATTTTGTGTCGTCCTCTGTATTTTTGTGTGTATCTGTCAAGTACCAGTACCAACATGTAAGTACTTTTGCTTCTGTCTGTTGTACATACTGATAGCCTAGCTGCATTTCCCTTTCAATTTTATGTAAATTATATTTGTAAACATTGATCTATGGAATGTGAATGGCATCTGGCTAAGTGTTGTATTGTACTTATTGAGAAAATATTTAATAATGATTGTAGTAAATTACAATTTTAATTTATTTATTTAAACATCCAAGCCCTCCGTCCTTATCGAACCTGACTGCATCTAGGAAGTAGAATTGTAACTATTTAGTATATTCTTAATATACAAAAATTATTTGTTTGTTTGTTTATTTTCTATACGTTCTTATACCATTCATCAGATGGCAATGAAACATCTAGTATGTTGTTGTATGTGCTCGTAAAGGTTTCTGCAAAAAATGGGGGGATGGGGGTGTTAAATGGGGTAGAGGGGCAGAACGGAGTACCAAAAAATTTAACAAAATAAACTTTGGTGGGTGGTTGTACGTGCACCCACAAAGGTTCCTGCGAAAAATTTGCGTATACTTGAGGAAAGGGGGTCAAAGTGGGGCAAAGAGGCAGAATGGGGTACCAAAAAAATTTACTGGGCATCACAATGTATGCCAGGATAGCTAGTCCTATGTAGAAGAAACAAAGTCTATTCTCATTTTTAACAAACCTCTGTCGTTGGAGGCTACGTAATGGCAGAGAACATTTTTCGTAGAATTTTAACATAAGTATTTTCTATATGTATAACATGTTTACTGCTGATGGTTCTTATAAGTATTGAACAAAGTGCAGGTATTACCTTGTGTTCTAAAACCAATGCAGTTGATTTTACAAACAAATCTTCATCTAGTACCTTCTAGTGCTTAGAATTGTGTTTAAACATGTAATTTTAGATCAATATTGCTTTGATTTCTTGTCTAAGAGGATGCTAGGTCTAAAAGAAATAATAGTAGTGATTATTCAATGTGATATTTCTCAGAGAAGTCTACAAACAGCAAATAAAATTTCATAAAGTTTCCCAGAAAGTAAAAGTGGTAGTAATTAAAATCTACATAAACAATAACTTATGAAACAATCATTTTAAGAAGTGTAAAAAAAGTTTCCAATGAAAAATATAATTTCTGTCAAAAATACATTGCTGTGTTGATACCTAACTGTTTTTGCTGCTAGGTTGTTATAAAATGCTGTGTTTGATAAATTCATAATATACTACGTATTTACGTGAGGGATCAAATTGTTTACATCAGCACATTGTTCAGGGCCTAATGGAAGAATAATATTTTCACTTTGAGTTATTCCACTTTGTGAAGCTTTTAAACTCATCCCTATGGCGTAGAATTCATTCACTGAGTCACCTGGTACATTTGCGTCATCTGAAAGCAATTCTGTTTTATGTTTGATCTGTGGTAGCATCAACCTTGAGGAACGTAGTGTAGAATAATTAGTAGCATGAAAATTGCTGCAGTTGGGGACGAATTTGAATTTTTTGTTATTGTAAGGGATGTTTGAATTTTCAGTATGACTTGATTTTAACTCTGCATTTTCTTGCAACGTGCTGAGGTATGATATGCTTGTATTCCAGAGTCGTTTAGGCTCTCCACCTGAGCTGGTGTCATCAAATGAGATTCCTCTTGATTTAGGGTGTGGTACGTCTTGATCTGTGTGATATCTTTTGAGAATATTTTTAATCACTTGTCTGCTTGATTGCCCATTATTCCAAGTGAATGGAAGCTTCTCAGAAGATTTAGGTTTTCCTGTCACGTTTTCACTTTCCTTGACTACTTTGAGTGTGTTCAACAGTTCTTCACAGCTAGCTTTTGTCTCTGCAAGTTTCTGTCGCCACTGATTGTAAACTTCTGTTGCTCTTGTAGCATCCTCACTGTTCTTCCAGGAATTTGATTTAAGCCTTTTTCTTCTGGAAGCCTCATCAGTTGATTGTCTCTCTTCTTTTTTTTCTGCATGTAACCAAAGCTTTTCCATACTGCTTTCTTCTGTATTTGATGATATTTTGATTATGTGTGATTTTGTCTGTGTTGTTGTAGTGTTTTCAGACACATTAGGATAAGGTGCTGATAAAGTTTCCATATTTCCAACAATGGTTTTTGTTGCAGAAATGTTTTTTGTCTCAGAATTTTCTGGGCACAGTAGCTTAACTTTTTTAACCGTATTTTTCTCATTTTTTCGTACATCATCTTGCAAAGCTTTATGAGCTGGTATTTCTTTCTTTGTTCTTTTTGTTTCACTTACGTGTTTTGGAGAGTTACTCTTGGTTTGATCTTTTGCAGTGTCATCTTGCTTGATTTGCTTTATTTCACAGTACTGTGTTTGTTTTGGTGATTTTTCATTTTTATTTATGTGTTTTGGTGATGTTCCATTTTTATTTGTGTGTTTTGGTGATGTTCCATTTTTATTTGTGTGTTTTGGTGATGTTCCATTTTTATTTGTGTGTTTTGGTGATGTTCCATTTTTATTTGTGTGTTTTGGTGAAGTTCCATTTTTATTTGCGTGTTTTGGTGATGTTCTATTTTTATTTGTGTGTTTTGGTGATGTTCCATTTTTATTTGTGTATTTTGGTGATGTTCCATTTTTATTTGTGTGTTTTGGTGATGTTCCATTTTTATTTGTGTGTTTTGGTGATGTTCCATTTTTATTTATATCTTTTGGTGAGGTTTCTTTTTTTATGTGTACCGGTGACTTCCTTATCAGTGATGAATTGTCACATTCCTTTGACATAGCGTGCATTGGAGAGGATAAAACTTTTGTGTTCACAATCTTAGTTGTCACATTAGGATTAAAATTAGTTTTGTCGGTTTGCTGAGGAAATAGTATTGATTTCTGAGCTAGCTCGAATGGTAGATTATGTGAAAAAAGTTGTAGTTTAGTTTCTGCTTCTTGCACATTTTTGTCAAAACCCTTAAATAGTTTTTGATCATATTTTCCTTTGTTTATAGATGGTGTTATTCTTGACTCTTTATTTTCATGACTATGAGTTGTTGCAGTAAACCGTATATGTGGGCCATGTTTTGGAGACAGTTGTAGCGGAGTTAACTTAGACTTGGTTTTGTTTGTGTTTACAAATGAAGATATTGACTTGAAGCAAGCTGCATGTTTATTTTTTAATTTGGATGAATTTTTTGCTTCCTTATCTCCTGAAAAGTTTGAGTTGTATTCAGAATCAACATCCATCCAGTCAGGATTCTTGTTCAGCTGAGCTTGCGATGTTACAGTTTTGTTCTGGTTTCTAGTTGAATTTCTAATGGCTTTATGTGTATGATTACCACCATTTTTAAATGTTTCTTGTGTAGCGATGGGTTCTTCAATTTTATCATAAGTAGCTAATTTGTTTTCATCTTCATCTGCTTCTTCTGATTTCTTTTCATGAATTGCATCTGCACAGAAAAATATGCCTTTGCTACAAAGAAGATTTTCTGTAAACAAATTTAGTACACCATCAGCTATATTTTTAATTATAGGTTTTACAATGTCAGATGTAGTTGTACGATTTGAACTACATAGTTTGAAAGACACATTTTCACTTTCACAACTAGCTGTCTGCACAAGAGAATTTATTTCAGTTCGTGGTGTCACACTAGCAGTATCTGGTGTGGAACACTTATTTTCGGAAATCTCTGTAACCTCACCATCTCGAAGAAACTCACAGTCTGGTAAAGTTTCATGTGGTTCCACATCAGTATCTTCTGGGCTGTCATTGTTTATTTGTTTAACAGTACCACGATACATACCTATTTTTGCGATGTCTGCCTTGCATATCCTGTGTCCACGGACAGACAGCGACACCCCTAGATACGGAGGAGCAGGTGGGATATGTTGTTTGAAGATGAGCTCAAACATCCCTGTGTCGGCCTTTCTGTTTGTTCGTCTGTCAATTACAACTGTAACACATAAAACAAAATTCACCGCAATATGAGAATATCAAAACATCAGTATTACCACTTCACTTACACGTATTTAGTAACAGTATTTATTTTCAAGTACAAATACATGTATTGTGTTACAGGTGGGTTGCTTTTAGTTATAATTTTTGTTATGATCTCCAACACTAAATTCCAAAATGTTATTGTGTGAGAAATTTTACCATACCTTCCTGAAATGAAGATTTTGCTGTTCTTAAATTATGAATTGTTAATTCTGAATGGTGTATTTAAGTAAAAAATGTTTACATCTATCTGCTGATAGTATGGTATTTAGTAACGTAAATAATTGGTGTAAGAAATGTAACTAAATTAGGTTAATCACATGGCGTACTAAAATTCACTTATTGGTACATAAATTTTATTTTGCTTATGACAAAACATTTTACACTAAAAAATAAATTATAGGATGGTGACAGTTACAAAGGTATTAACATAAAATAGAGAGACTAAAAACCTAACATTTGGTGTAGTGAAGGGGAAAAAAGCATGAGGGGAAGTACGAGAACTTTTAGGAAATTATACATGTGGTAGTCACCAACTGACTAAAATTCAAGTTTTACTAAATTATAACAAACAAAAACCTTTATTGATTGGGCTATTAACAGTGCTAGTGGTCTGCAGGCAGAGAAGTTACAGATTTATGTTACATCCATAAAAACTCTGATTAAAATGCTGTTGCAAATTATGTCTCGTAAACAATTTAGAAGATTATTGATAATATATCTGTGATGGTTACGTTTGTGTTTAGAAATTAGATTATAGTTGCTTTTAAATGCCAGCATTTTGCAGAAAGTGTTTTAAGGTACCAAAGTAAGAATGTATACCTGATGTAGAGAAACAACTAGGTAGTTTTATTTATTAAGAATTAAATGAAAGAATGCCAATTTCGTGGGTGGAAAATACAGAACAGCACTATTGTCTGTTCACCGAACATTTCACTTTTAATGTAAAGAAAAGTTATACAATAAATAAATTGTGCTGTTGGACAACAATGGGAGTACACAAATGTACCTAGTTTAGAGTTGATTTCGCTTAATTTCACAGTTCTTAGAATTCACCCATAGTGTTTAGCTTGGAAATACTGTTCGTTATTAAAAATTTTCAATTGTAAAAATTTTAATGTGTATAGATTAACTCTATAGTTTTGAAAGTGAAATTTTTGTCTTTTTAGTTGTGCATCTGAGATTTAGTACTGATAATACTCAAATCTCATTAGTAAAAACCTGAAAGGACCTAAACATTTGCAACTTGTAACAAGTGTGGCTTGTATTCGGTAACAGCTGATTACAAAAACTCAAACTGTAAATATATTTTCAGGATGTTTAGTTCCAAAATGCAAACCTTTATATCAGCTTCTAACATCTTAACTTGATATTACATTATTTTATATAGACCGCAACATTTTATCTAGCATTAAAGTAATGTGAATATTGTACTAACAGGTTTGTATTAACTAGGTTCCACTGTCTTCATAACAATAAAATGTATTTCAACATGATATATCTTATTTCATATCTCTACATATAAAATTAAGTGTCAAGAATCACTCACTTATCAATTCACAGCCCAAACCGCTGGACCTAGGGACATGAAACTTTGAAGGTGGCTTCCCCTCACGTCTTAGGCAGCCATTAAGAGAGTGTGGTACATAATTCAACGGTAAAAGCATTAATCTATAACTGTAGGTTTCTTGAAGCCAATTTGCGAAAGTTAAACAATAGCAATCCAAAGCAATAGTTTTAGCCAACGTTTTAAACAAAATTGTTTCCATTGTTACGAACTTCTGAGGCACAATCTCTGACGCCGGAACCTGGTGCATTTAACTGCGCCACAAGAGATCACGCGTAACGAATTAGTAATTTTGGATAAATATTTACTCATAAAGTTGGCAAATACCATTATCGAGGATTATCATTGAGTATTTTTTCCATATTAGCTTCGAAAAAAGGGTAGAAATCAATTGTTGTTTTCAGCGTTTATTTAGCTTGAGAAGGAATTTTTCAAAATTCGAAAATTAAGGGATGAAATATGTTTTCATTGACCCGTTAAAATATCGAAGAGATTTTTGCTTTAGAATGAAATGTGTTACCTAATTTTTAGATTTTGTAAAATACAAAATTAAGGGTGTGAAATGCCATAAATTGTGTTTTCAATGAATCCTCGATAACTCCATTGATAAATCCATTGAGTTATTGAGGTGATTTTTGCTTCAGAATGAAGCTTGTGCATATCCCTAAAAAGTAGTTTCAGGATTTTTTCTTTAAACTCAACCTCTAAAGGCATTAAAAATGAAACGTGGCTTCAATTTTTTTTTTTCTGTAACTTTTTCAAATATCGTGATGATTTTTAAATAGAGATGAAGTGTATGTAAAAACCTAAAAAAAAATATTTCATGATTTTTCAAAATTTTACAATTTAGGGGTTAGCAAAATGTAAAATGTTCCAGAAATCCCGAAACGTAGGTATAATCAAGGAGAAATTTAAAAGTTTTTTTTTTTGCCATCCTATTGATATATTTACCTCTTTAGACGTGGGCCTGTATAGACACATTTAATTTCTTAAGAACTTTGAAGACCTATCTTGGCATAGTTGTTTGGGAGACTGGTAGAAGGTTTTAAGTTTAAGTTTTGTGTAAGGCAAGGTGACTGAGAACTGCTGTGCTATTATGTAAGCATATATTAGTGGCAGGTGGCAGCAGAGTTCGTTTTTTATTTGAAATGGCTTCCCCTTGCGGCATAGGCACCCACTAAGGGGATAAAAAGGGGACATGTATTTTCCTTATATTCTCTATATCTTATAAACCTAGTGAGGTATTGTTATGCTTTGAGGGTGAAACTTCATGAAATGTGTTTTTGCAATGTCCTCAATATCACATTAACACAATACCTAAGTTGTCATAGTTTTTCCTTCAAAAATTCCAATCGGGCAGAGCCGCAACCAGGCAGCTAGTTAAAGTGTAAAGAGCAATTGTCATATGTTAACCTCAAGGTGTTTTCATTGTAAATTTTCCTCTATGTTGAATCACATAAAATCACACCTATATTGTCATCCAGATTTTTTGCACATACATACTGCCTGGAGAGATTTATGTAAACCATGAAAAACTTGAGACAGAATAGTTTAGTTGGAATTGAATCACTGTTCTTGTTTGTGTCCAGCAATTCTTATTTTGACAAAATGTGATCCATTAATTAGATTATTCTGCATATAGACTAAAATATATATTTTTAATTACATCAAAATTTCAATGGCTTGTGTTAACTGACTGGATATTAATAGTATTGTAATACTCTGTACAAAAGTTTCAGACAAGCATATTTATGAACAATTTTGTAGTTCGACAGAGTTTTACGAACATTTAAGTACATGAAAGTCTTTGACACTGCACATCACAGAATCGTGGATGAAAACCAATTTTATTTATTACATTGATTTAAAAGGTGACTAACCTTTAATGACATCCTCTAGACACTGTGAACACATCCGTGCTGTGACACTAGTTGACTCGCACATGCTGGGGCTTGAGTTTATCTCTATAAGCCATGGCGTGAATGCTTCGTCCAAGATGAAATCTGCCCCAAACAGTTCAAAACAGTTGTTCTTGCGGTCTATGCTGTCCTGAGAGGCCAGTAATGCTCCCACTATGCTCTGACACATGCCAGGGTAGATACGCTGATTCCACATCTCTGCCTTGCCCAGTGTCCTGTAGGAGACAAAATGGTGTGCTCTACTCTACAGTAGTATACACTTTCTTCTAGTACTCAACAGCAGATGCAGGGAGGTGCCGCCCCCTCCCCTCCTTTTCCTTTTATGTCGTTTGTCCTTAAAATATTACAAATTTTTAAGGTGGTACATGTAAGTTTTTGCTTAGGAAACACCTTAAATAGCATTATTTTGCACCTTAAAAATTAAATTTTTCCAGTTGAGAAACCCCCAGACCCTGCTTTTTTTACTTGGTGTGTGTGAGTATATCTACTTTTTAAGGAATCCTCTTTGGAAAACCTAGAGTTGGATCTGCTCCATCTAGTACTGTAGGTGGTAAGGAGTTTAGAATGTAATTGGGTTAGCTTGGGCAGGCAAACTTTCAACTCCGAGCCATTTCAAAAATGAACTACAGTAGACTGGACATAGTTCAAAACAACAATGGAGTGAAACTGTTCATACATTGTTTGAAATGTAGAATAAAGAAGTATGAACAAATATAGTGTATCCGTGAAGGGGTAAAGTGAAATGTTGGAACTAAGATTTATATTTTAATCAAATCTTATGATGAACACTAATTTATTATATTTGAGAAGTAGCTACTGTTTAGTAAAGTGTATTATTGTTTTTAGCGTGCTACTTTTCTGGATCATAAAATGACATATTAAACATTTTGGTTCTGTTGTCATATTTAGTAAAATATTATATTGTAAAGGGTTAAAAATAAATAGGCTTATTTTCAATTACATACATACCATCTTAAAACCCTGAATTACTTGTAAGTATTCAATGCTAACTTGGCTATTGGTCGCTATAAACAATACTGTAAACTGATAAACCTAACTGATATTCTGACAATAGCTATTGAATGCACATACTTATCTCATATTTGTTTACTTTATTATTAGTATTCTGGCCACAGTAATTGCATGCACCTTTTGCCCAATAGTTTGCATTGTTTACTAGTTGCCTTGCAGGATTACCATATGTTCTTCTTTCCAAGCAACATGAAATCACTTTATTCACATTTTAAACATTTTACATAGCTATCTTTAGGACAGGAAATGTCTGTACTGTTTTGTTTACAGCTGAATTATGCATGCATAATTGAATACTGCATTGTTGATGGGACAAGGACGTGTGCCATCATCAGAGGACATCTTTTGTTTCAACCAGTTTGTAACTCTGTATAACATAACTTTATTCCCTGGGACCTTTTTAATCTTCAGCCCATGTGTGCTTTTCTTCAGGAGTGAGAACTTCAACTTACCATTTATCCTCTATCTTTGGTATCTTTCTTTGTTCGCAAGTATATGAATGCTCGCTTCATTGCATGTCCAGAATCCTGACTTCATTTCTACGTAATTTAATTAATGGCAATAAATTGCAAAGGCTCATATTCCTCATGTACTGCACATTGTCAATCTACAACTACCACGTTGGGTGTAACATGTGATTTATGTTTATCTATGCACATGAATAAACCCATAAAAATAAAGTCATGTATGGGTGTCGAGTGTTTTTAGCCCACAGGAAGCGGGAAGCTCTGTAGTATATGTCAGATGCTTTTGTGCAGGGCCAACTTTCAAAGTTCAGCCCTTTTTCTGACGACTCCCCTATTCCCAAAGGAAAAAATTTATAATCTGCGAGTAGTTCGCAGTCCTGTCTTCGATGACAAATGTAAGTAGCTTAAACATTTTTTTATCATCATTATATAATATTACTTACTTTTAGTAATTTTTTTGGCAATGTATGGTTAATTCACAATAGCATATACATAAAATAAAACATATATACAAAATAAAACACACACCCATTAAATAATGGTACAGAGATTTCTTTGTTCTTAAAATAACACAATTTTAAAACAATGCAATATTTGTCATTAATAGTAGGAACAACAATGTAGTCTTCAGCTGTTAATGTCAATAGCTGTCTTTTTTTTTTTTTTTTTAGAGTTAACTACATTTACAATTAATGAATTTTTACATTTACCTTGCTACATATAATTAACACAGCAAAGAATAAAATGCACTAAATCAAATACTTTTTTAGAAACAGATTTTAACAATGCAGTATAGATAAAATACTGTCATTACTTAATAGATTTACATCTGGCTTTCATCATGGCATATACATTGATCATATCTCGTACTATGTAGAGATTTAAAATATCAGCCACAATATGAAAGATTGCACGAGAGTTTAAATATTGTTAGTTCGGGGTGATTTGAAGATATGACATGATTCTCTTTAAAGAAGAAAAGGATCTCTCAGTAAACCAATTTTGAACAGCTGTGCAGAGGTACATCCAGAGAGCAATACTTAAAATTTTGAAATTACAGTTTTCTTGTATGAGGTTCCTTATCATGCTTAGTGGTATGTCTGCAACTTTAGAAAATTTAATCAAATTTTTAAAATGAACACACTAATTGGTAAAAAGGTATTTCCAAGTAATTTTTGTACATCGCTTGAAGATTTTTTTTTTTCATGTTCAGAAATTTGTGATGTAGAGGAACTTAACATTTGGAGGAAAATGAAAAAAAAAAAAAAAAAAGCAGTGGCAGCTACATAGTACTCGTAATTTCTCCTTAACGATTAGGTTCACGTCCGATCAGTTATTATAAAAAACATTTCTA
>PNEQ01120501.1:0-37203 GCA_003012365.1 Medauroidea extradentata | reverse complement strand
ATCAGAGCCATACACACATTTTTAATTCACTTTTTTTTCCATAGTTATCAAAGATTTCATGAAGGGCTTCCATATACAGTCCAAATGAGTGTCATACAAACTTTACACTTTTTCAATAGTTGTCTGGACACACAGAAGAGATTCACTAACTTTTTGAAACTTTTCTAAAATTTTCGTCCATATTTTCAACATTGATGCAGTTTCCTCCCCTTGCAGCTAACTTGCCATTGGTCAGTTGACGATAAACGAACATTTGCTGTTTTTTTCTTATTGAATTAGAAATATATAGAATATCAATTGTTACATCATTAAGTGTCCGGTCAACAAAATTATCACTACATATTAACATATTCCCTTAAGCGTGAGTCTCAACAAGAAAAATTTTAACTATCAGATTGTTTATATGTGTTGCAGTAATTTGATTTGACTTCACTGCTAATATTTACTGAATTTTACACGCTATTACTTGAACATCAGCAATCTCAGTTGCGAGTTTTTGGTACTAGACATGTACGATAAATGTAAACAATTTCATTGCAGATCTCTTCTGATGCTGTTTTTCAATTTGAGTAATGTCTTTTTTCACCAAAGGTGTCTTTCCATACAAAAAACTCAACTTTTCTTTTACAATATTAAAAGTATTGCTTCCATTTTATGTTTTTTTCAGTAGAAAGTTTGTAGAAACCTGCCGTACTTAACTTTTTTGTGCAGTATTTTTATTCATAATTGTAAATTTCTACACATGTTTTTCCTCATTATGACAGTCAGCACGACATGTACCTGTTTGGAGCTTATGAAGTAAATTCATGTACTGTTGTACATGACTCCATTATTTTGAATCACTTGTTCAGAATAACACAACTTGCACATGCACAATAAAAGACATGCATAATTAATGAGTGAGCAACAACCGCTAGTCGCTGGAAGTCTCGCCGCAAACAGTTCACAGTGGCTTCCGCTCCACGTTAATGGATGTCGCTTAGTTGCAGAATGTATATATCTCTCTTATTAAATTAATATCCTTCAAATCATACATTCATATGTAACTCTTACTCGCCAGTGTTTAGGCGTTACTGTAAAATAAAGTTATAATCTGTTTCTTCAGTAATGTTTGATTAAAATTATTGTTGGCAATATATTGAAACCAACATTTTTTTCTATAATTTAAATAATATGCATGGATATATCCCGGGAATACTTGACTGTCTGCTACACTTCAATGTAGCATGTTCATATCCGACGAACTACTTAATTGGTTTTCTCGAATGTGTTGCCTCCCAAATGCTGCTGCCCTTAGGCTTGTGCTGAGCGGGCTAGTTACAAAGCTTCCAATGACAAACTTGAAACTTTTCGTATTTGCTACCGAGCCGAGTAATGGTTAAGTGGCATGAATGTGCAAAATTTCAACACCAGTTCAGAAAATATAATTGATTAATTGTTGGTAGTCTAAATTATTTTACCTGAGGTATGTCTGAAATGTGTAGCAGTCCCACATGTTTTCATCAGGCAGCTTCGGATCTCTCTTGCCGTTCTTGTACTTGCATTGGACTGCGTTGTTACACAGGTGAACAGACTCGTGGAAGTTCAGAAGATCAAAACACTGAGAGCTAAAGCGTAGGTAGCTTTCTCTGGAAGAGATAAATATTTTATTTACTAGCAAATAAGTAAGTGCATAGTTTATTTAGGAGCAAATAAGTTAGTATACACACAGGAGTTAATTTTTGGAATTAGTGTAGAATAAGGTTTCTAGTAATTTATCCACATATTCATTATGTATGTGCTCTTGCACTTTCTTTTTGCTGTGGGTACAATTGCTTGCCTTTTATTTGGTGTCGTCCCTTTATTTTAAATTTTAGGTGCCTTTAACTTCCTCGATTAAATTTTTTATCTTATGGAAGTATAATGTATTTAACATCAGGAGCAAAACAAATTTCTACTACAACTTCTATCCTTACAATACTGCCACACATTATCATCTGTAATAAATAATTCTTAGATAACTCTTAGGCAAACCCGAAAACATTTTGGATCTTTATTTCTTGTAGGAACGCAGGACTCATTTTTTTCAACAAAGTTGAAAATAGTATTTTTGATAAGAGCTTTATTTGTGTTGATAGAAATCTTTATTGACGACAGTGGGGGTTAACAACAGGAATTTCAGCATTACCAAAATTACGGTTAGGCTAACGTAAATCCATAATCATAAAATTAAAGATGCAAAGAAGTATGCAGCTTTAGTAAGTAACATTTAAGGACTCTTTTTTGTTGAAAGCAGGTACACTGCAAAGCAGCAATTAAATGGGCATATCAGAGTCTGATTGAGGCCAGTCTCTTACTGACGTAGGTGGCCAGGGTTACATAAAATTCATGTTTCCATTACCTGTACATCCAAATGGTCATTGGCTGCGCACGAGTCACTAGGAACCACTGACGGATGTCAAACTTTGTATTGTAGATCAACAGTGGACGCTCTGAAACCAATATTGTAGTTTTGTTTTACTTGTATTTATGCAAACTCTGTTAATGCTCGGTTTCTGTTGTCACATTTAATTAGATTATTTTTCACTTCTTTTAAAAAAAAAAAGTTAAATCTGTGACACACTGCAAATTCTATTTACTGTGCCCTACAGTACAGACATTGCGATTGAGCTGGTAGTGTATAATTAGGTCACAATCATGAATATAAAAAATTTGTGTGACTGATTACAACGTAGTTATACTGTTATGAGCTAACTTGCAGTGCCATTACTGTTGCATAGCACAACGTAAACAGAATTTGTGATATAGTCTTAGATGTAATATTTTTATCAGAATTTCAAAGTGGTGGAAAATAAATTATTCAAAATGACGACTGAAACCAAGCCTTAATATCAGTCACTACAAACACATCAACCTTATAAAATTAAAAATAAATGATTAGTAGATAAAACAAATTACAGTTTGTTTTCAAATATCCAGAGTGAGAAGAAGAAGAAGCAAAAGGGGAAGGAGAGCTACGCAATCTACATCTACAAAGTTCTGAAGCAAGTTCACCCAGACACTGGAATATCATCTAAAGCCATGAGCATCATGAACAGCTTCGTGAACAACTTTTTCGAGCGCATCGCAGCAGAGGCCAGCCGCCTCGCACACTACAACAAGCGCTCCATCACCACCAGCCGCGGGATACAAACGGCCATCAGGCTTCTCATGCTCGGGGAATTGGCCAAGCACGCTGTCAGCGAGGGAACCAAGGCAGTCACCAAGTACACCAACTCCACAATAAAACAAAAACAAAAAAAAAAGAAAAGGCATTAATTACTGTTGTCAACAAACAAATTACCTACAGACAATTCCAGAAAGAATGTAGGATGTAGTCTTATCACATAGGCCTACTTCCTACCGATTGACGACATGAAAACAAAATTAAAAATAGAGCAATATCAACAGAGATTCTAGAACAGAATATAGTCGTTGAAGAAAGACAACACAAAAGAACAGTAAAATAAACACCAAAATAGGGTGTATGAAAACTTGCTACAAAAATGGATGAGGACAATGATGAAAACACAGATAACACAAAAAAGAAAACTGAGGAAAAGTAGCAGATTCCTTTGACGACAACTGCTGCTATGTTTCGGGAACTGAGATCTGTTCTCGTCTTCAGGCACACTAACTATCTGAGGAACTCCAGCAGACTGTCTGTGACATCTGGAAAAATAAGGGCCTTAATACAGAAAACATGCATACTTGTAGCTCAGCCAATGATAGTGAATCTGCCTCCTGGTTGGTCACACAGCTTGTAATGGATTAATTTGTTGTGAGTAGTCAACCATGATCTATTGGTGTACTTAACATTTAGTAAAGAAGTAATTTCTGCAATAATGAATTGTGTCTGTTTAAATTAGTTTCGTTTTCAATTACAGGAATCAGAATATTCTTTAGTTCACTACTTTGTTGGCTGATGACTTTACTATTGCTGAAAACAAAAATAGATACTTTTATTTTCCTTTTTGTCTCTTTTTCTTCCAGTGTAGTTGGAGTAGCATCTTCCCACAACCCGAATTCAGAAGACACTAAGATAGACCAGCATTAGTCTTTCATGTACATGCTGTTCAAACAGTTCACCATTTAAAGTCTCGTAGAAGACCGCTTATAACGAAAACACTTTACCCTGTTTAGTGCACCACATTTAGAGGTGGTGAGATTCTCATTCAGCATTCCAGTGTGGACCTTATCACTCCATTAACACACCTCAGCTCACTCTTTTGATATCACAGTAATGTGGTTTGGAAGCCAGCTTGGGGATGGTTAGTGTAGGCGTACAGACATTTAATTAGTAATATTGCTTGAAAAAAAAGTACATGTTTTTCATTTAGTTTAAATATCTGCAGTACAAACTGTTAGCAAGAAGCCAATTTAGAACAATCTTTTGATTCATTATAGACCAACATTAATTAAAATTAAACTACATTTTAAGTTAATATCAGTTTTGACACGTGTTGATTGTCAAGGGCGGCAGCAGTGTATAGTGTCCCCTGACAAGTTGTGCTGCTTAGCAGTGACTATACACAACTCTGAGTTGTCTGCAGAGCTATTAGACTAGTGGAAGTAGGTACTCTCATCAAACCAATCATGTACAAGAGACAAAGAATGAGTTTTCCTGTAATACATTTAAAGTCTCTTTTTAAACACACATTAGTTGGTGTAATCGTGCTCAAATAATAGTAGAACACATTTTTGAATCCCCTGTTTTACACTTTTCTCCTTTTTGCTCCTACATTTTGTGGTCCCTTTGGCCAATTTTAAGGTAGAAATTTCAATTTCCCTCTGTTTATGTATACTTTCATGCATTTTACAACAATTGTTCTAGGTCCCTTGAAAAGTGTAAAAAAGGGGTTCCACTGTAGTCTGGCTTAATAGGATTTGCCTTGGAACATGACCATGCATTGATACTGATTAAGAACACGTCTACTTGACTTTTCCTCACATACATACAGTATTAATTTTGTAATTTCTGTGTCGGCACTTACCAATATATTTCTGTACAACATATCTTGATTCCTTTACAGTAGCTGGATCTACTTTTGCCAAAATCTTCTCCAGTCGATTCATGAGTTGAATTCCTCTACCACGTGAGTTAGCACCAGGTTTTATGATCCATATGTTGAGTTTTCCATCGAAGTGCATCTGCGACCAGTACTTGTCAATCTTGCTCAGGGTGTAGGATGCAAGGTTGTACAGCATCTAAATTAAACATGTCACAATAAACTGATTATTTGTAAACAATTGAAATATGGGGAAAAAAGTAGTTTTTCTGAATAATCACTTCCTTCAGAAATGGTTTTCCTTCATATTGCTTGTATATCTGTTGGTAAAATTTTATATTATCACAATTGTTTCCCTTAGAACCCTAACATTTTCATTAAAAAAAAAAAAAAGAAGACCCCAAAAAATAAAATGAGCATTGAATTAAATATGATCACTTTTAATTGTAAGTTTGGTAATATATTTTAAATACAAGCTGTCAATTTCATTAACAAAACCATATTTGATGTTCAGAAATTTGTCTAATGATTTTTACATTGTCACAGCAGAAAATTTTCTTGACAAAGTTTATTATTATTGTTAATACAGTAAACAATATTATTGTTTGTGACTGGGCCTGCATATAGTGCATGTTGCTATAAGTAAGCCACATTAACTTTTCGAGTGCAAATACCAGGTATGCTCGAATTGAGCATAGAACAAATTGTCTAATGTACATACAGGCTTGTGCAACTGCTAGGCCGCTTGCCTCCCACCAAAGCAGACTGGGTTCAACCCTGGTTGTTGCATGTAAGAATCATGCCAGACAATGTATATTGTCTTCTGGTTTTCTCAAGGATAGACAGGAACAGTCCCCAAAATACTGGATTGTTAGAAATATTTTTGCTGCAGTCTGAGTCACAGATTTATTTTTATGCTATAGGGATGATGACAAGCATAGGGCATAGCTTCGTATATTTTCTAAAGTTAGAATTACATAACTACTATTTGTACCGATTTTATTATTTTATTATCACCCATTTGGAAAACATATGTGTTACTATCTGCCCAGCTGCGGCTTGACCAGCATGGAATTTTCGAAGCAAAGTCTGGAATGGTAGCTTATTGTGTTAATGCGATATTGAGGACACTGCGAAAACACATTTTATGACTTTTTGTCCCCAAAGCATAGCAATATCCCACCAGATTTATGAGATACTGAGGATATTGGGAAAATATATTTTCCTCCTTTTCACCTCTTAGTGGGTGCCTATGCTATCACCCTTAAATTTTCATACTTCAAACAGAAAATTATGTGTGTGTGTGTGTGTGTGTGTGTATGTATATACATATTTTATAACAGCAGTTCCCTGTCGCCTTGCCTTACACAGGATTCAAACGCGAAATCTTATTTCGTTGTTCCAAATAATCACGCCAAGATAGGTCTTCAGGATTCTTAAGTAATTAAATGTGTATGTATGAGCCTGTGACTAAAGGGGTATATGTATCAGTAGAACAGGAAAATGTAACAACTTTTAAATTATTTCTCGTGGTACTGTACCTGCTTTTTGGTATATCTGGAATGTTTTACATCTTTGTACCCCCTAAATTACAGATTTTGGAAAAATTCTGAAATAACATTTTAGTTATTTACGTAAATCATTACTATTCAAAAATCATTTCTAAGAGATTTACAGGATTAATTTAAACCATGTTTTATTTTTTATTGCCAATAGAGTTTCTATTTTAAAAAAGCGGCTTTTTAGGGATATGAGTGAGCTTCTTCCTCAAGCAAAAATCACCTCAATGTTTCAACTGGTTTAAGTAAAAGATATTGAGGTTTGATTGAAAACACATTTCACAGCTTTTGGCCTCCTGAATTTTCTAATTTCGAAATATCCTTTCTTAGTGGATGTCTACGGTGTAAGGGAGAGCCATCCTAAAAATTTAATGTCTCTAGATCAAGTGGTTTGAGCTGTGCGTTGGTGAGTGAATGGGGCACTTCATTTTATATATAGAGATATTCCATTGTAAACCTTGAGAATGTTGTATTTATGCAAAGCTAAGTGAGAAATTTTATTAGAATTGTTTTAATTGAATTAAATGCAGGGACTTATTACCTAAAATATTTATCATGCACTGCCATCATTATACTGCTACAATTATTGTTACAGGCATGTGCTCATAGCACACGGATGCACATGCATTAATATGTAAATATATATTACTGACACCAACCAATGTTGAAGGTTCTGTAGTTTGAGTAAATCGTTCTTTCTTATGCACAGCCATGTAGTACCATGTAAGGAACTGGTCCCATTGGTGGTCCCATGTTTGTCCGTAAACATCTCTGTCTATATCTTCATGATTCTGCATACTTATGTATTCATTGCACCTAGTTACCGCAAAATCTACAGCTGTCACAGGAATCTGGAAGAAAAATGTTAACATTGAATTTAACATACCAGTCTAATTTTCTTTGAGGCTGTTAACATAAATTCTTGGTGTCATAATCATTGAACTTATCGTAAAAAGTATTATGTTAAATATTGTATGCTAAAGATTTTGCAGCACCTTTTGAATTGTAAAAATAACTATGTATTCTACTCTGTGGCATCATATTGCACCTGCCCCATATTTTCAGATTAATTGCTGCCACTGTTAAAGCTAAACATCTAAGACATACTGCAATATTGAAAACTTTTTATTTGTGAGAAGAACTAAAAGTTTTTCAAAATATGGTTACTGATAAGGAGGAGGAAAATAGAAATAAAAATAAAAGAGGTTTGGGGGACGTTGTTTATGTACATTCTTAATGGCACCTTCCTTTTGACATTGAATCCCCACCACCAGCCAAATAGAATGCAATTACATAATTGGTTGAAACATTGTAAAATCCTTCTAAGGTCATCACTAACATTTCCTTTCCATGGGCAGCAACAATTACCATCTAACAACAAACGACCAACCAAACCAGAACCGATAACAGCATTCTATGGTAGTGTGTAAAGCTGATAGATATTTCCTCTTCACCGAAACCAGGGTGTACAGATGTTATCATTTTATCCTTAGTATTTCAATACAGTATGTATCTCACACTTAGTTAGTTTAGTTAAAATTTAAATATGATAAGGTTGCAGCATGTTGAATTAGACTTGGTAAATCAAAAACTTTGATGTGACAGGACAGTTTGTGACTCAGATAATGTGGTCAAGTAAAATTGCAAGACTTTTCTACAATGGTCACCAGACTCTCTTCCAGTGATTACACCAAGTAGTAGGATGTAGCTGCACTTGGATTCATTGCAGTGCAAAACATGTAATTATTAGAGCTTAGAATAAATAGTAGGTCATCCGGTGAAATAATGAAGCACACCACTTATTGTGGTGATCTGACATTCACGTGTTGCTGCTGCTAACGCCTGCTGAATGTTACTATCACATTGTATTTTTTCTTCCGAGATATTTGGTGGAGTTGATGTAGTTATACAAGTAGGTTTTGTTATTGTATTTAATTGGAATGTTGGTTTCGAAAATAATTTTTTTTAAGGTTTTAACAGTGCTTTTGTCTACACTTGTAATAATTACCAAGCACTTTTAAATTTAGCTTATAATAATTTTTGAGATAAGTACGTTTCAGAAAATGTCTAACTTACCTTTCCTTCAGGAGAAGATACAGCTTCTTCCTCCTTCGTTTCATAGTTTTCAACTAACCACTTAAGCAAACTAATGCAAGCTGTCATTCGAAAGTCGTCTTTGAAAGCTGCCAGTTCATCTGTGTTGTAGATGTTGTAACATCGTGGGAACAGTGTGTTGGCAACACCTTCTTCATAGTACCAATATAGCTGCTGTAGTGAGCTGCAGAGTCCAACCTGGCAATGGTTATTGGAACATATATTCTAGGCCACATAAAGCAATATACACTAAAGATGCCACCAGCATGTGCGTTAGAGGCTTAGAAGTGACATAGTACTAAGGGTGTCCTTGAAATGTGCATCAAATGCCACGTTGCCACAACGAACCATGTGTTGAACTAGCGTTCAAGATTCCCATCGATAAATTTTATTACAGAATTTTAAGTGTTGACCATATAATTTTATTGGTTGATAGTTTGTAGCAAAATTTAGCACATGGTCTGTCCTAGTTTCACATGCATTCAATTAGTACATTTTGAAGTAAGGAGGAAAAAAAAACCTTTTTTAGCAATATCGAAGGACATTGAAACAGTGTTCTTAATGAGCATGTGGGATAGTTACATAAAAATATATTGCAACACATTTAAAGAGCATTGTTGACGGCACCGTCAAGGAGACTTGAATGGTAAGATGTTGAGTGAATGACTGGAATAATCAATCAAGGATTAAATCTGAACTATTCATCTTTATTCAATAAGATTTTTTCTGGCCGAGTATGTAATTTTATTAGTGGACGTTTATTTATACAACACTACGCTTTGTTTTCAAGTAAAAAAAATTTACAACACATTTTAAAAAAATTAAGGCTAGAAACCTCAACATTAAAAAAAAAAATAGGAAACTTTTTGCATTTAATTTTAAAATAATTTTTTTAAGATCTGTAAACTTCTACATCACAGAGGTTTTCAGATATTAAAATTACTTTCTAATCAAAGTGTGAGTGCTTTTGAAATTTGGTTACAGTTATCAAAGTTTTCAGTATTATTTTATTGAAAATTATAAATATAAAAATATTTTTATGGTTTTTGTGGTTTCAAGGCTTTATTTTTCTGAAAGCTGTTTTTATTTTTAACTTTAGAAATCATACTACTGGCTAATGTTGTATAACTAGACATACACTAACACTGTATCTACTTGGCAAAAAAAAGTCCCATTGAATTACGATGAGTTGTTAAGATTTCATCCTTGATTGATTATTCCAGTTATTCACACAACATCTTGCCTCTCTATTCCGCTTCGTACTGAAGATACTGTTCACATATGAAATGGCATTAAAATTAAAGTAAAAAAGTTCCAGAGTTCAGCCATCAAGGTGACTTTGCAAACCTGGGCAGACATGTATATTTTTGTTTTCACTACCAGTTAAAAACAGTATTTTCAATGATATAGCATACTGTGTGTTTTTCAAACTGATAGGTGAACACAGAGACATCCAGTTTTGTATTAACTTCCACTCCTGTGCTGACTGAGGACAATGCAATAGAGGAGAACTAAAAATTGTAGATTATCAATAATTCTATACCCGCCGTACAGTAAGGTGATACTTTTAGAAATGAACCGTTGAAAAAATTACTAGGAGTACTTCCATTATTACCATACAACTATGTAAGCAAATGAAAAAATATGGTGAGATAAATAATTAAATTGTTTATTGTTACGCACCCACAAGTATAAAAATTTTTCAAAATTATTATTTTAAAAGTGAGTTAAACACGTATGTTATTACAATAGTTGGAGAGGATGGTTGGCTTGGCATGGATGTTGTAGAAATAGTTCTTTTGTATAGTATGAACGGCTGCTAAAATATTGAAATGAAATAAAATGTGTATTTGCATATAGGTATTACAATATTTTAGAGGTGACTTAGTGGCGACGGATGAACAATGTACGTCGGCTTGCGGTGCAGCAGTCAGCCTGGCAATGTTGTTGTTGACGTTTGGTGGAATGATAAATAGTTGGTGTGAAAACAGATCGAAGCTAGAAGCAGGACTTTCAGAAAGTATCAAGTTACTGTACTGTGAGTATAGTTAATATTACAAATGTTACATAAACACCTCAAAAATCGCTAGTCTCATAAATATAGGTTCTTCTGTTGTAAAATTGATGATTACTCTCAAAAATTTATGAGTTTACTCTGGTAATTTTATAAAACTGATTTTTTTAAGTTTTTGTGCTTTATTAATTGAGCAGTTACTTATTTTACAGACATTTCTCTCACTGTTATTAAAGAAAAGTGCTCAGTTTATTATTTTTTATTTATAGACATGACAAAAATACCAATAAAAACAGTATTAAATACTGTGATATCTCTGCTAGTGGTAATCCTTCCACATCCTGTCTGCAGAGGCTGGTGTTGATTTTACATAACACAAGTAGATTGCTGATATAAGTATCTTACTTACCTTCGTGTTGAACCCTGTTCTTGGAAACCTGTTGACAATTTGCTTCTTGTTGAAGCCTTCCTTGTAGGTATTGTCTGACTTTATTGTCCACAAGAAATCAACGGGAATGTTTCTCAGCATACGTGATATTACCGCACAATTCTTGTTCTTAGCATTCAGGGTACCTGTACGTAAGTTAAGTTTTAAAGAAAAAAGTATTTGCAAAAAAAAATATTTTAAAAAGTAAAAATTAAAGAGTTACAGTAGAGTGTATGCAAACCTTAGGTGATCCAGTCCTGTGGTTCTTTGAGTTAGTTTATTTTTTGTACATACATTAAAATGCAGTACTGTTTTTATGTGACCAACATTGTGTAATTTATTTAATTAAGTTTTGCACTAAAGTGCATTTTTACATTGAAAATTTGTTGAAATATGTTAATTCTACATGATATCCAACTTTTTGCAAATCTGGTCCAACCAACTGCTACATTAGGCCGGATTACCATGTACATACTGTATTTAGAATTGGCTGTGTATGGGTGATATGACTATGGGTGTGAATCTCCTTGCATATTTTTGACCAAAGACAAATTTTCAACTCCGTTTACAGAAAATATATTTGTACCTCAGAGGCATGAGACACTATGTCACAAGAATCATATTTTTGAGGAGAGCCGTTTGAAGAATGTGATTCACTAGTGAATTCAAGTATTTAGTACCCAAAAATTTAGTTTTTTTAACACAATGTAGACTTTGTATTGTATGCCTCTGGAAAGTACTTAGAACTGTGTTGATATTTATGTTGAAATGTGCATTTTGAGGAAAAATAGACATATTGCCTTATGCCTCCGAGGTACAGATGTATATTTATGTGTATGGGTGGGAGGGGGAGCAATTTTCTACAGACAAAGTGTCAAAAAGTCAAAAATGGTGACACTAGCAAGCACCGAGTGCCAAATAACGACTGTGCACAAAACACTGGTTACACAGGAAATGGTTAGACCAGAGTTTGAGCAGTCAGTTGATTTAGCTATGTTCACTTTTTTTACATATATGAATAAATTTTATTTGGATTGCCTTATAAATGCCTATATTTCAAATGTACTTTACCTTGGCTAACCAAATATGTTTTATAACTCCCTGTGGAGTATGGCAGTCACTGCTATGGTTGGTCTACATTTCATCAGCGCTGCATTTTCCGTCACATTTTATTCATTCTACTGTATGATCGTAATAAGTCAGTCTCTCGTCCATGTTGACCTTGCTTACAAGTGGGAAAAATTATAAATGTTTTCACGGAAGCAGCATTTTAAAGTCAAACGTGTGGCTGTTTTATAGAATGAAGTTTTGAATGCATAACAGTTTGAAATTGTTGTGAAACACAGCATTTACAACCCCACCAAACCACAAATAGGCAAACTTGCCAAACTTCAGGGCAATTTGATTTTTTCGTGGATGTACATTTTTCTCTATTTCAACCCCTATGAGGTTTTTAGTTCAAGGAAAACTTTTCTTAGTGAGCATCTACATTTTAATAAGTCATGTTTGCTTACAAATAATGAATCTGTATGTGTGTTATACACAGTGCACCTGAAGTGACGTTTCAAACTATTAGAGTCCATTTGAGGATAGGGTACCTTTGTCTGCAAATTTTTTCCTTTGAATGGAATATAAATATTGACATTACCCCTGGTAGTTCATATGAGGAGCAAACATTCAAAACCAGACAAGTCCAAAATCCCGAAAATGAGTAAAATGCCCTTTCTAAATAAATAAATAAATAAATAAATAAATAAGATGTGTTGCATATAAAAACACATGTCTTATTGAAATGGGTATGTTTATTCTCAGTTAGTGCTATAAAATATAATGTTCATTCACTTTTTTCTACAGTTAGATAAGGTGGCCATGTCTGGTTTTGTAAGTTTGCTCCTCATATATGCTTTGTGTTACAAAACTGCTTGTTGGTAATACTTAAATGAAACTTCCTTAACATCTGAAGAAAGAAAAATTTTGCATGAATATATGTATGCCTGTAAATGAGATGTTTCCTTACTATAATCAATGTAAAAATACTTAGTATTTGGCCTGTGGGCTGAATCATGGATAGTAGAATTCCATTGCAGGTTCCATTTACTAGCTACAGAACACTGCATACTACAACACTTCATCCAGAGCATTGGGAACTGCACACATGTGTCAGCTTTCAACAGACTAAAGGGAATTCATAGTAGCATTCACCTCAATTTTACAGCAAACAGCATGCTACAGTGACTTAAACCATTGAATATACTATATATATTCAATGCTTAAACTGTCAGTACGACACATCTGGTACAGGGTTGCCAACACACTACAGCTGTGATTGCATTCCACAGTAATACATCCATCCTGTCCTGCAAACCATGCCATGTTTATTGTATGTCATGACACTACAGTAAAGATAGGAAACGGTAACAGACCTTATGTTCACGTAATGTTTTTCTTCCTCCAAGTGTGAGAGTTATTTATTTGAATTATTGACTTACAAATGCACAATCTATTTTCGGTTGTCTGCAATGTAACATGAAGGATATTTAATTGTGTTTTGAAACATTATTTCATGTTATTGCATGCAAATTTTAAGTTTCAGCTACTATTTCTGTTGTTTGCATTTCAAATTTTAGAAAAATTGTTTCATCGTACATCTAAGTTCTATGTATCATGAAAATGTAAGGAATATACTTGTTGAAATGTATTTTTAATTTTTTGCATATTTACCATTTTCCTTCATTCTTTTGCAAGCCCAGATTTGTACACGTTTTTCAAGCCAACCACGTTTCTTCATTGCGATGCGTATTGGTAAATAGGGGCCTTCCACGCAGAATGTCTTGTGCTCCTAGAGAACAAAAATAATATTTTTAATAAAATCAAAGATTTATTTTTCATTTTTATCTCACTGGATATGGATGCAATCATGTGCAAACTGAACATACCTAAACAACACATGATCAAGCCAGAGATAACTCTGTGTATTCATGCCTCCTGATATTGTAGGTCAGTAAAGATCATTTTTGTGTTGCATAGAATCATTATTAAATTTTGGTGGGCCTTGACATTGTGCATGGAGTGAGAGGAACCATGTGATTTTTTGACATTGCACTGGAAATGATAATGTTAGAAATTAGAACTAAAACAGTAAGGTAGGGGTTGGGAGATTTTTTTTTTCTGTTGTGAAGCCAAGTACACCCAGTTTACTTTAAGGTGGGCACCTCCCAGCACTTATAATAATAAACAAAGTATTTATTGGAGCAATAGAACTAAAGTTTTGAGAGTTGTGAAATGTTTACACTGGTTTAAGCGACATGAAAGTTCTTGTATTTGAAATAATAATGATGTAGGGATAATGGTTCACAGAAAGAAGTTTGAAAGAGGAGGGAGATATGCAGGATGTTAATGAAAGTAAATTGCAAACTGTATGAAATGATTCCTTCTAAAAAAAATTTACTTAAGTTTTACAATGCAGTTTTTGTGGGGTACAAATTTCAAGTAAGAAATTTGTGATTGAAAAATAACATTGGAAACCAACATTTATTAAACTAATCAAGATGTAAGGAGATATAAATAATAAATTTCATGGTGCAGTTTAGTAATAAGATTTGCAATTTGTTTCAACTACCTTTCACCCTCGTTAGATGATAGGGTTGCTTGAACCACCTGTGTATCGCATGTTGCCTACCTGTAAGGCTACACACCTATGTCCATTTTCTTGAAAACTGTTCACTTGAGTGTGTTGCAACAATGTAACTTTTTTTCTTAATTGGGGCCTCTTGCTACAAACTGTCATTTAAGAGCAAAAAAAAAAAAAATGCTTTAGTGAAAAGTTATGTTCCAAAGAAAGGCTTTATCAAACTTATTATCTACTGAAGATAAAACATTTTTTTCTTACATAGAGCAGACAGCATGTTATTATTAAAGCACACTCACGAAATTCATTATTTATTTCTCCCTACTTTGTAACAAATGTTGATTTTCAAAGGCAATTTTTACTAGTAAATTTCTCCCTCAATATTAAAACCTTGTATTGGATAACTTTATCTCATTTTTACAAGGAATCATCTTGCAAAGTTTGCCACGTACGTTCTGTTCGACTCTGACATGTGACCAAAGAAGGTACGTGTAAAATACAAAAATGTGCTGAATAAGTATTATCCTTCATTTCATTTAACTTTTTTAGTTTGTTGTAATATTTATTGTTTATAAAAATTGGCATCATCAATAATTATTTTGTTATTTTATTTCATTAAAACATTTACAAGTACTTGTGACAGGCAAACATGTATTAACAAATAATACAGTTTAAGAAGTTTGCATGGTTTGGGGGGGGGGAGGCATGCACGCATATATATGCAACCTCATATGATTAATTACACATACACACATCTGTTTTAAGTACAGTAGACTCCCGATTATCCGTGTGCGGATTATCCACGCAAAATATTTCACTTTTAAGATAAATAAACGCTGAAAACATGAGTTGATTTCTACGATTTTTTCGAAGCCAATATGGATAAAATACTCAGTGACAATCCTAGATAATGGTATTTACCAACTTTATGAGTAAATAATTATCCAGAATTACTCATTCGTTACGCATGATCTCTTGCGCCGCAGTTAAATGCACGAGGTTCCGGCGTCAGAGATTGTGCCTTAGAAGTTCGTAACACTGGAAACAATTTTGTTTAAAACGTTGGCTGAAACTATTGTATAGGATTGCTATTGTTTAACTTTCGCGAATTGGCGTTGAATTATGTACCACGTTCTCTTAAATAGTTGAAAATTTTGTTTATTTATATATACATGCTGTGTTTACTCCTATACAGTTCAATGTCGTGCAATGCCCGCAACCATATTTTAAAGGCTTGAAGAATATTTAAGCATTTTCGAGCAGACAAAACAATTAGTTCCGCGGATGAATGGATTAATGAGATAGTTCCGCGCGTTGCACGTGAAAGGATTAACGGGATTTTTCATGGATAATTGTAATATTTGTGATATTTTTGTTTTTAGATTATAAGCGCATACCCCCTAATCATTAATGCGAATAATCTTCTAATGTATTAAATTGCTGTATTTTATTGTAGGAATGATTTTGGCCTTTTTTCTTTCTACTGAGATCTAAGAAAGGGTAAAAGTAGATTATTCACGATTTTGGTTTATCCGAGGCATCGGCCCCCGTATTATTATAATTATCATCAGATATATTATATTTATTTTTTTTATGTTATAGAATGGCTTGCATAGAAAAATCTGTAACATATTGTAAGATTCATTATAATTTGTATTATATTTTGAATTTCAGTCCCCAATGTGAAAAATGGTCATGAATTTCACAGCTAATCAGAAATGTTGTTACGAAGGTAAGTTGTGAATGGAGACATGAAGCAGTGGGTATGAAATCGAATCACTGGTCAATTAGTTACAGGAAATTTATTTGAGGAATTCAGACATAGATATATTTGCATAGAAAATAAAAGTTTATTTATTTCGTGCCGGTATTCAAACTAAGTAGGGTGAAGTCTAGTCTTAAAAGCATTAAATCATTAGACGCTCTGTTTGTCTACAGTTGATTAGACAGTTAGCTGTACAAATGTGCCGTATTTTTATTGATGTAGTTATAGTGACATTGGAAGAATAACTTTTATTTCTTAGATGGTGTAACTCGAAAACTGATATTTGCGATCAAGAAACATTAAGTGATTGTGGGAAATTTTGAAGTACAGTTGACGCCCGTTATACCGCAGGTCGTTTTTATGTCCCTCAGCCTGTATAAACGAAGGACTGGTCGCGCTCTGTTTACTGCATTACCGCTATAACATGGGTCGTAAATATGTCCCTGAACGGCAGTTTTATAATAGGCTTCCACTGTACTGTAATTATTAAGTAATAGGCTGTGAATTGAACAATATTATGGTCAACGTAATGTCTGAAAGTATGATCAATTTAACCATTTACTTATGAATTTAATTCAGCACTTTTATTTTATAGTACAAACGTGTAATAATGTCAAAACAGACATGAAGTGTGTCATCGTCAGGTAAAAATTATAATGCAGCTCAAATTACTTTTCACCACCGTAAATTGCATTACAATTAGGCCCTATGTAATTACATGCAAATAATTTGTTTACGTTAAAAGTTCGTAAATTATGTTGCACTCTTTTATTTCCTATAAGATTGTTCGAAAAGTGTTTTTTTTTTTTTTTCAGATACTTAATTCGTTTTGGAACGACGAATAAATAACTACTCACATGAGACTTTGATAAAAATATCGGCTAAAATATGCTGAGCTGTCTGAAGTGTATGCACAATGTGCTAATCCACGGGTCAAAATAGAGGATACATGAAAGGTAATTAAGTGATCGGTTATAAATAATTAGAAAATAGGACGAGGTATAAAAACTCATGTTTTAATTTCATCCACAGATTTGTTACAGCTCGGTATTCTGTCAGATATAAATGGATGCGCTCGTTGGTAAGGGATGGGAAATTGCGTTATAAGGACAGCACAAAAATGCAGACACATACACTACAGTAACTTTCCTGGAGTCCCCCCCCCCCCCCACAACGAAGTAAGTATACTGCTACACACTTTATGTGGCATGGACACATTGTGACTATCAATTAGCTGTTGGGGGATAAGTCACAATACTGTCATAAGGGAATTTACCAGCTCAACACGAGTTGGGGTAGTTTATGGTTTTGCTGCAGTGAATCAGCTTACTACATCCCAGTCGTGCTCAAACTATATTTATGTCGTGTCCTATGCACTAATTGTTTCACGCAGTGTATTGCTGGGCAGTCACACGAACCGTGTACGGGATATGTATGGATAACCAGCACGTGAAACCGTCACTAGAAGTCACGGGCCCAAGCATAGAATGTGGCAGTTATTGCGCCTGGTTTTTAATGAAACGCCGGTCTACCTGCTGCCGACTGGCCTTTGTATTGAACTGCAGGGGAAGAAATTATTTGTGATTCAACAACGTCGAATTTGTCAACAGTGTCCCAAGGATGAGTATATGCATGAGTGAGACTGGAGCTCGAAGACAGACGTCAAAGCGCATGAAGTGATCGCCATGTCAGACGCACACGATAACTAACATTCCATGACTGGCCATATTTTGCGGAAGTGTACAGGCAGTTTGGACGCTTCCATATCAATGTCGCGACCGATTGAGACAGGTTTGTTGTGTAGTCATACATTGCGAATCCAACAAGCCATCGTCTTGGTCTCTCGACAGAGCTACGAGGGTTGGTTACGATGTGGAAGAGGGAAATAAACATCGATAAATCCTATTTCTGCCCACAAATAATGATAACCGCGTGAAAAAATAACTGACCCAACGACCTGCTTCAGAAGACGAAATAATTAACTGAAGCAATATGCTATAAAGATGAATCAGAAAAATTCAAAATCTGCGATACTTAATGGCGCTCCTACCGGGAATTGATGGCTTCAAGATGGTGCTAAATTGAAGGTTTTTACAATTGTTTAATAGGGTTATGTATTAATATAGCTATCAGAATAAATAACACACGAACAATATACTTTCCCATGCATTTGAGGAAAGTTAAAATAAGGATTGCCGGCTTTCAAAATGTAATTTGCCTAAGAAAAACTGTAATAGTTAAGTCTAAATCTCTAAGATATTTTGACATATTTCCGAGTTCACGGAAAATTCACACATAATAGAAATGTGGAAGGAAAAATTGCTAGCTTGGCTATATATGTTCATCCTTCACAGCTGATTACTAATAAAAAGAACTTGTTAGTAAACGGGACAATTGAAATGCTGTCCCATGCTACACTGCGAATGCTGATTTTTAAGTTCCTTTGCACCCTGTGGATGTAGTACACTGTTATCCTCTTGTTCGACTTCCTCGACGAATGCAACTGTTACCCTAATATCGACGCTGAACAAATATATCTTTAAAAAGGTATAACGTATTCTTGTTGAACACTGCTCCGGCAGTAAATATATTTTGTGTTCACGTCTTTGACCACGCACGATCTCCTCCTCTCCCCCCCCCCCTTAAAAACATGAAATGGTTCAATATCGCAGCTAACGAAACGTCACATATTGTAGACAACCCATTTCATCTTCCCGCGGGCTGAAGGCAAACAAGAACGGAGTCAAACATTTGTTCCGTCTATTTATTTCACAGTGATCCTTTTTGATTTTAACGTTGAAAAATATGCAGCAAAGTTCATTGTATGGCCCTTGGAATGTTTCTTATCAGCAAAAGCTGTTTATAGCTATGTCGAGGGGCTCGAAAACAGTTTTTTTATGTACACGATGTTTTAAAATACACGTCAACTCTCTTCTTACTATTTTTTTTGTTAGAAAGGAGCATTAATTTAAAACATGAAAAACTGGAACGTAGTTCAACCATTAGGTCAGGGTTGTATTAGCAACTGTTATGATACGTACAGCACATGCTTAATGTTTTTCTTGCAAAATAAATGCACCAGTAAATCGAAATTACACACTCGAAACTGTAAAATTACGACTATGATGGGCGATTGTCTTTTCAAATTTTGATGGCTGCTCTTCCTTTAAATCTGTTGCTTTCAGTGTGACAGTCTTGGCATATTCTCCTGCCGTTGTGGAGCGCCACACATTGGATTATGTTTAAAAGACTGTCAACAGTCGCATAGTCTGTTCACTTTAAACTGAGTACTCTCCAACACGTAGAACATCTAAAAACTGTATATTATTGGGGCCAAATATGTTATAATTTTGAGAGTGGTGAAACGTTTACAGTGTTTTGTAGTTTCAAGGAGGTTTTCGTGTTAAAAATCGAAAAGATGATTGCAAAATGTCTGAAAGGAAATTTTCAGCAGTGCTCAGTGCTCACTTTATTGTGTCGTGAACAACATGTATACACAAATCCGCATCGAACATGCATAAAACAAATACAAACTAATGGGGCTGTATACAATAAATGTAGAACACAGCTAAAACAAAATAAAATAAATTATGCAGCAAAGGATTACAAAGAAATAACAGTTGAAGTAAGTTAAAATTGCAAAAAGTAACGTTGACCACAAATTGTCGACACTGGGACACGAACCTCGGACCGCAAGTTAACAAGGTTCTGACGCAGACGCTGAGCCACAGAGACAGGTTGGATCGAAGGAACTCCTTTGAATACTCGTTCGTACGCGCCTGATGCGGACACACCGGATATGACGTCATGGAAACTTGAAGGCGAATTTTCGGGTCTTTCCCGTCCGTTTGGACCCTACATGTCCTATGTCGAATCACTTGTCTCGGAGTCCCCAGTGTCACTGCGGGGAGCTT
The DNA here is from genome assembly GCA_003012365.1 of Medauroidea extradentata. NCBI lineage: Eukaryota > Metazoa > Arthropoda > Insecta > Phasmatodea > Phasmatidae > Medauroidea > Medauroidea extradentata. Next base: position 16,775 of record PNEQ01120501.1, on the reverse strand, counting down.
TAAACAGTTAGCATCCTCACCCTGTATATATATACACACACACATATACACACACACGCACCCTATCTAGGGAGAGCCTTTAAGGGTGCCGCCTACCTGCGCGTGAGAGGCTCAAAAGCGACGGAATAGTAAGTTGACCTGGAAGCGCGTATCAAATGCCGCGTCGCCTTAACGAGCCAAGCGCTGATCTAGCGAGCAAGGTTCCCACCAGACTGTTTTTACTATGCGGTGACCATATAATTTTATTGGTGGAAAGTCTGCAACTAGGTTCAGTGCAGGTCGCAATCTGAATTTCACATACGTCCGGTTAGTACATTTTGAAGTACGTAAGTCTGCAAAGGTCGTTTTTAGCCATGTTGGAGGGCTTAGAAACAGTGTTTTTAATAAGCATGGTGTCTTAACGATGAGGTTCGGACATTTTCTGAAGTTTGTTTTCTTTTCGTACGTTGGCGAAATTTCGTACGTTGGCGCAATGGGCACACGTGGAATGTTTTCGTAGAAAAATTCTGTTTACGAACACACCGCAACGTATTTAAAGCGTGGGGTAGGTGGCCGCCTTAAGGTAGATATTTTATCAGCGGACGTTTATTTATGTAGCACTATGCGGTAGCATGCTTTACTTTCGAGTAAAAAATTAAATACTGTTTTTAGAAAAATAAGGATTTGAAACCACAAAATCCACAAAAGTGGAAAACTGTCATTGTTATAATTTAAATATGATGATATCTAGGCCTCTATAAAAACCGAATGGAAAAAATACTCGCATTTTCATTTGAAAATAATTTTAACATCCGTAAACCTGTCGCGCAGAGATTTTCTGATAGTCTTGTGACCATATTACTAGGAGAAAATAAGTAACGTGGCGGCGATTTGATAATTTGTATTTGATGTTTTGTAGACTGCAAAGTCAATGCGAAGCGAAAATTGTACGTTATCGATTTTGTTTATAAAATGGCCATGTAACATTTTAAGTGTCATTTTAAACGCGTCCTGTTTCTAAGGAAAATGTTTAAAGGATTTTCAATAGACCCTATATATACAGATACCGTTGCCGTTTTTTTTACACGATCATAATTTTCCATCTCAAAAATAATATCAACATAATCGAGATATTGTATTACGTGTGATTCTAACAAGGCAGTGTAAGAACAATGCGTGTGTTAAATTTTACCGTAACGTTGTGTTTACTTCACCGTGCACTCATGGATTCGTATTTAGCAGCTCAAGCATCTCCCAGCAGGAAAAATTATAAGGGGTGTTTTAGTCACACGAAGAACCTGTTAATTTAGTCGAACAGTGGCGTAGAAAGAAATGGACACATACGATCTCTTGAGTCTTGAGAAACGTGTATTGGTGATACAGTTTTACTGTTACTTCCAGTGCAACTTGTATTGTGGAATTCCCGAGCAGTACACTTCTGTTTAATTAAATTATAGTATGTAAAGCTTTAACTATATTATATTACACTAAGGACCGTATCTATAAACGGCTTTCTAATGAGCAGTTGGTTGTCATTCGAAAGAGGTCTATAGATACGGCCACGGCCATAGAGGAACAGGTCTGGACACTGGAGTTGAAAATTGACCCTCTTATGACTGATTGGCGCCACTGGCACTCTGGGGTTGTTTTAACATTGTGTAAGTGGATCTACAAGGAGCAAGCACGTGTCGGAACTGCTAGTACGACGCTATACGGACGTGTTAAAACAACACTGCATTGCTAGTGGCGCTTTCAGTCATAACGGGGTCAACACAATAGCATTGTTAGCTAGGCTAGTGTCCAGACCACGGTCGTAGAAGAACAGGTCTGGACACTCGCCTATCTACCAATGTATTTTGCTTGACCCCCTTGTTGTTTGGCTGCAGTTCGTCAAGTTACCGAGAATGCCGTACTTTTTGGCGCTGTTTTCCGGGCGGTCGGACTCAAACTCCGTTAACTTTTTTCCATTGTTAAATTTATAAAGTTAATAAAGATTGCTGGAGCCTTTTCTTAAATTTGTGAGCGAAGAAAGTATTTCATAAATTGATAAAAATACGTTTTGATAAATTGTTTATCTTAACGGAAAGGAAGTGGGCGGAGTTTAGTCCGACCGCCCTAACATCAGCGCCAATAAAACACAATATTCTCTGTAACTTGGTGAACTACAGCCAAACAACAAGGGGGTCAAATATCCAGGCGAGTGTCCAGACCTGTTCTTCTACGACCGTGGTCCAGACCTGTAATTCTAAGAGGATACGGCCCTAAGAGTAAAGTAAGACTTATTAAATACAGCCTATGTATGTCTGGTTCTATATTTATAACATATTCCCCGCAGTATATATACTAAAAGATTATCTATCCTTTTCTGGACAAACATGTACAGGAAACGTACTTGGGTAAGTTTATGTTAAGAATTAATTGAAAATAAGTTAGAGTTAGTGTACCAAAAACTTAACTCTGTTAAGTTAAAGGTTGAGAAGTAACTGACTAAAAATTATAAACTGGAAAAAATTTGCTTATTAAAAGTTACGTTACTTTTAAAAAAAATCGCAACTGCAAATTAAAACTGTACATTGTGTACTTCTGTAACAATACCAAGTATGTAACTTATTACGAAGAATTTACAAGTGTTTTGAAAGTAAAACATGTATGTGTGTCGTTAAAACACCATAATAGAGAGAATAATCAAGATAATTAAATGACTCCTTCTAAGTCTCGTACACCAGAATACTGCCCTAATAAAATTTTAACTTTCTTACTTAGGCCTACTTTAAAACAAGTTAATTTTCTAACAAAAAATTATTAGTGTTTTAGTTAAAATGATGTAAACATATTGAGTTAAATCAATAATTAAAAAAATTAACTTAATTTTTAATTGACAGTTACGTTAATAACCATGTTTGACAAGAAATAACATAGTAAAATCCATCACTAAGTTGCAGCCGTACGTTCGTCAACGTAATACATTCCTAAATGACTTGCCATTGTTTGTGGTCGTTAATAAATTAAAGGAATTGAAGTTGCGGCCTTAAATACTAGTTGCACAAAGTGTTTAATATGAATGTTTTTATCTGGTGTGCAGTGGTGACGTCTTCCTGGGTAATTGTCAGGGGTGGCGGGGGGGGGGGGGCAAAACGATTTTGTCCACTCTGCGTTTACTCGGGAAAAGGCCATTATCCCCCCCCCCAAAAAAAAAAAAGCTTGTTCAGTTTAATTCATATGAAATGATTTGTCGACTATGTTGCAAAACAATACTGTTTCTTAGTCTAATAATACGTTTTTAACAATTCAGAGTATGTATGCAAATGGTAATCTAATGTGACAAATAATATTAGATAATGTAGAAGAAGGTGTTTCGTAAAAGCCCAAAAAAAACTGTTCCTGAATCTCTAAATAATTGTGCAATTCTACAAAGGTCTTTTGCTTCACAGAAGAGTTTTTCACGATTTGCTGCAGAATGAAGGGAAATCTGTTGCGAACAAAGAAGACATCATCAATCATTTCAGGCAAGAAGGTCACCTAAAGGTTTTGCTCTCAGAACTCGTTCAAGTTTTTGATACACGTAATGACAGTTGCCGTGTCTACAGCACTAGCAGAGAGGTCTTTCTCTGGGCTTAAAGGACTTTAAACATACTTGCGTTCAGCTATGGGACTGCTGAGATTGAATTCTGTGAGCTTTCTATATATCCATGAGGAGGTTGCCACGGCATTAGATGTGGGCCAGGTGACTTCATATCTATAACCGAGACCAGAAAGCGGACATCCCTTCAGCAAACTCCATTTCCACCAATAACCTGCTACATTTAGTGGCTAAGCAGAAGAGGGCATCCTTCAGAAAAGGTAATTGAAGTGTGGATGTCTTGTCTTAACACATGCGGACAATGGTCATAGTCGTGAAGTATATTAATCGCAATGAGCTTGTTACATTCATGTTGTTCCTCGTGTTATAATATTACCAATTTTGAGTGTGCTTCAATGATCTGGAATTTGCAACGGTATCTGAGTAAAATTGTTTATGCAAACAGTTATTATGTTTAAAAACATTAATATTTCTACTTGCAGTATATTAAATGATTCAAATACAATTTTTTTTTCCGGGGGGAAACCTCATATGGGTTATTGTCCTCAAATATTTTATTGAATTCTGCGCCACTGGTGGTGTGTCATATGCAAATATTGCCTAGATGTGTCATGCAAACATTTGCATCTGCCGTGAAAACTTTACTTAACTTACTATAAAACGTTTTCAATGAATTAAATGACACGCCATTCATATTTTGCCTTAAAGTTCGTTACTCGAAAGAATGCATATTTTTTATTGACATGTTATTATTTATTAATCATCGTGCAAACATTAATCAATATTCTTTCCGTAGATGTATGCACAAAACCCACAGACATTCCCACGGAACTTAACGCGTATAATTTATTTAAGAAGCGTACCTGACAGGTGGAAAACTTTCATTAATTAAACTGAAGATTCCTAATGGCTGCTCGCTGTCTTAATTTGCCACTTTAAACAACATTGTTATGTTTTTTTTTTTTAAATTAAAATAATTTGTTAGAGCCTGGTTTAAAAATTCACGCAGCATTCTTGTGCAAAAATGCAAAATATTGCTGTAACTCTGCAGCTATTTTTTTCCTTTAATAGTTTGTTTCGCATAACTTCAGTAAAGGTTGGTAATTCGGAGGTCATGCCTTTTTTAATGCTGTATACGTTTTATGCTATGTCAGTCGATGTTTACTTTTCGTTTAAAATGAACCTGGGATGTCCGTTTCACAATTATTCCTGTACATTTTGTCTTCTATTGAAACACATAATATAAAATATTAACCGTTGTTGACTATAAGTAGCTGTCAAATTTTACTAAGTTATATGAAACAGTGTACGTATATTACTATAAATTTTCAAAGGGTATTAATAAGGTGCAGAATACTTTTTCAGTATCATTTTAGCTTATAAATTGAGATATTCCACTAAAAGAATGTGCTGTTGAATTAAACCAATCTTATGAAAATATAGTTTTTTGGGGGGGAAGGAGGGGGGATATTTGCTTGTAAACCTGAAAGAACAAGCAAAATTTGCGAATAAATTTAAACTGCAGAAGTTTGCAATTCTCGATTTTAAGTATCCTGTTGCAAAAAAACTTTCTTCATTGCATATGGCCTACAAAGGATGTATGTTCAACGAACATTATTACTAAAAACAAACTGAACGATTCAGCGCATTTAATAAAATTTTCTCATGTAAGATCATGATTTATGGAAACAAACTTGATTACTTATCGTAAATTAATTTGAATTATTTCGATCAAATATCAACTTTCATAAAAATCGTAGAAAATGTTAGGTAAAATTGTAGTTATAACTTTTTTTATATGTGCTTGAATTATTTCGTCATTCATAACTAGTTAAAATGTAGCTTATGTGGATGTCTCACGGACAAATATCGGCGGTTTCCGACTGTGTATTATTTATCCTTGAACCCTCGAATCCTACTCGGCAATGTGTATTTCGCTGTCAAGAGTGCGTCTGCATTTATATGTACCGTCCGAATTCTCAATACAAACAAATAACTATCGCAAGAATGCATCTAGGATCGTTTGTATAATTCGGACATGAATAAGAAATGGTCACTTCCTTCATGATGCACTTCTTAAGGGTGCGAGTCTACAAAGGGTTCTTCGGGGTACTATTCGGAAACAGTCATAGAAATATGTCGTGGACATAAGCAAGTAATGTATACACTATTGGAGAAGTAACTGCTCCTGCGTCTGGCTGTCAACAATTTTTGCTCGCTCCGCGTGGCAACATATCTGAGGACCAGTAAACACTGCGGCTGTCAGCTGTTTTAAAGGCTTAATGGTGTGACGCTTGGGTCAACTCACCTTCACCAGTTTGTCAACGATGTCTTTGAGGTGCCTGAGATTCCCCGTGGTGAGGTCGTAGTTGGTCTCCTGGCAGCCGCCGAGGTAGTAGTCGTCGCAGTACCTGAGACCCTCGGTGCTGTCGAGGCACTTGTTTTCACTTTGGTCCTCTTCGTCCTCTTCCACCTCGTCGTCCTGGTCCGGCGCGTCGAGCACCGCCGCCGCGCCATCGTCTGGGTCGGGCTCGGGGTCGTCTTCCTGTGGAGCGGGGTCAGAAACTACGTCGTCGTCGTGGGGCTGCTCGGCGGTCCTACTGGACGCGAGCGCCGCGGCGAGCAGCTCGAAGCCGCGGAGGGGAGCTCGGCACGACGCCGCCCTGTCGCCGGGCAGCGGCCTGAATGCAACGTCCAAGGTGTTGAACCTGCCCTGCAGCTGGGTCTGCGCCATGCCGTCTCTCTACCTCGCCACGTGCTCCGACATCCTCCTCCTGCCCGACGACTGGCGACGATGCGTGCCGGACTCCCACCCACGCGCCGGTAACACGCGCCGACGTGACCCGAATAAACTCCCGGGAGGCGGAAAATCAATATCCCTCTCTCCCGACGTCGGTGACGTACCGGTCACGAGACACCGTCGCCACCGCGCAGTGAGGGGAGGGCTTGTATTCAGGAGGAATTAAAGCGCCGTTAACGGATTGTTTGAGGCTCATTCGGCCCTTCCCTCCGCCCTCTCCGGGTACCCTCATCTCATCCCCCTAACCATTTTCACCACTTCGCGCTCGCGGAAACTTTTTCGTGCGCCCTAGTTCCCCGCAACCCCAACCCGGGGCACGGGCAGAGGGCGTGTTCGTGTAATTGCGATGTAGCGAAATTAGTCGTGCACGCGACGTATCCAGACGTAACTGTTACAGCAAGCCCCTGGCGTGGCGTAGCGTAGCGTGGCGTGGCGTCTCGTCTCGTCTATTTCTGCAGCGCGGTCAGTTCGATAAGAGGGCTGCCCTCACTAAAGGGGATGGTGCGACACGCGAGGATGCCGCCCGAACGAAGATATCTCCCCCGTCGTCGGCGCGTGCCTCGTCTACAAGGTGGCCCCACCACGTCGCTGTTCTGGTCTCTGCCATGTTCGGCCACTTCAGGGACTTTCTCTACACGTCTTTGTTTGCGTTCTGCGCCAGATATGCAAAAAAAAAAAAAAAATTGTGCGGCGATACATATTACTCGTGATTTGTTTTTGTGTACAGTAATTGTTCGAACGATCGAACAATAAACAAATAAACCAAGAATGTAATTTTGTAGGCGTTACTCCCACAAATATTGTACTACCGCAATACAAATTTCGTTAGAAACTTTGTGTTGCGTCTATGATACTTTGATCACAGAGTTAGTGTAGTTGTTTAACATTTGTCGGTATCGTCGTATTGTATTTATTAATCAGATCGATGGCGTATTTATGCAATTTTCATTTCTCGTTTCGCCGACTTTTGCATATTACAAAATCCACTATAAAAAGTATATGTCTACGTTTTTGTTACATTTACAAGTTTGTGCACGAGGAGAAGTTATTTTTCCCGACCTCAAGTGTTGTTTCACTTCACCTTGACAGACATTTGTTGTATATCCTGATTACACAATGCAAACTAAAAATAATATATTTGAAAAATTTTCTCATAGCCGTTGTTGAGGAGATAATCAGATAAAAACATTGACACGACAATAAATTAAGATGAACGGTACATGTTACCAATGTTGAAATTACACACACGGATACCTGGGATCAATAAGTTTTCTTAAGATTTTTCTTAGTATCACTTTCACCTCAAAATTTTCTCACGTAACTGCGCAATCGGCCTGTAAAACATAGCATTGTATCGATGATAGTGTGCCACCTGTGTGGCCAAGGAAACTTATGTTCACCTTACACAGCTTTCGAGGTTGATCCAAGCTGTGTGCGTCAGAGCGATAACCTGTTGAAAACTTAGTTTAGTACACCCTGCATTTATAATTACGTCAAGGGTCGCAACGCCTCGCATCAAAGCTGTGCGCCGTTGATGTACCCGCAGTGCGTACTTACTAAATGTGTGTAAGACTGCTAACAGTCTTTGAATCATTATGACTGCTAGGCACGAATCCAGTGATGAGTATTTGGAAGTGGGAATGAGGAAATTTTCTTATTAAAAAAACTGTTTCTTTGACATTCTAACTGTCTCACTTTTCTTACGGGTTGTACTTTTTTCACACTACGGAGTAAAAAAAAGTTATACAAGATAAATATAATTTGAGTGAGTGAGTGAAGAGGATTTGGTCAGCTCTTAACACCGTGGTCTTTAGCGCTGGTGGGGGTGACATGATGTGAGTATGGAGCGGCGCCGGAATGAAAGGGCGGGGGAAACGGGAGATCCCGAGAAAACCCGCCGACCAGCGGCATCGTCCGGCATGATTCCCCGAAAGTCTGAGGACCGACCCCGCCGGGAATCAAACCCGGATCGCCCTGGTGGGAGGCGAGAGGTCTGACCCCTCGGCCACCGCGGCCCCTAAATATAATTTGAGTGGAGTAAAAGACTGTTCTGTGCCTTTTCTATTGTTGTAAGCACATTTGGGGAAGGGGTGATCGTCTCCTTTACTCCTCCTCCCCCTCACTACATACCATCCCTAGGATCCATTTTGCGATATCGACGGGTTGTGAAGCGCTCTACAACGTTGGTTACAGTATTTTTGAAATTTGACTGAAAGAATTTTAAAAATGTTTAAAACTGTACTGGAAATATTGAATGTTGCTTAGTGTTTTCTGTTACTGAAGTATATCGATAGGTTACTCTGTGTGAGGTTGGGGAAGTTTTATTTGCCTAATGACTAGACTGTCATCCAGACCTAAAAATGCTTTGTGAACCGATCTGAGAAGAACTATTACTAATCATAGTAATTTTACGGAATTGTTCATCAACTGATGAGTTGTGTTTCTGACTACTAAAAATGTTCAAGTGAGTATCTGTGCGCATATATGATTGTTGCAATGCCTCTAGGTAATCCATTCACGTCTCACAAGCTGCGATAAGCAGTTTCTATAGCTAGGATTCTTGCGTCACAGACAGCACGTGGCGCTGCATAATTTAAGTCGTCAGTTCCGTGTATTTATGTCCTTTTGAAAAAGACCCCATATTGACAAGTGGCAGTGTAGAAATATTTTTTCATCCAAGATTGTTTATAAAGCACAATTTTTTTAACGTACAGCAAAACCCGATTACATGTGATTCACGGTTAATTTAGGATTTTTAACGTACCGTAAAAATTTCCTTTCAATTAATTTGCACTAAGCACCGACTGTAGTATTTACTGCAACATTAGTTACAGATTAGGCAACGTAGTTTCGTGTCTTATAGTTTCAGTTTCTTTATTTTAAGTTGTGAGTCCTGTACATATTAGGACATGAAGTGGTGTGATGGCTATACAAATTAATGTGTAAGAACTTCACATTATTTCGCATCCAAGCCCTGGCAACTCGAATAATAAAGCGAGTCCTTACCGACCAAGGTCAGGAAATCTTTAAATCTTTAATTTATGATTGACATATGTATCCTACGAATGAGTTTATGCAATCAGTGCTATAAAAAAAAAGAAAGTCTTATATACTAAAGTAATCTATTTTACGTATTAATTCAGCCTACAACTGCTTAGCATTTACTCTCAGCCCTACTGTAAAATATATAGGAAATACATTGAAACGTATTTGTTAAAAATCTGGCGTTTCCTACAGTGGATTCCTTGATTGTTTCGTCACTGTGTCAATTAGAATGTGGTTGACGTATTCTGATAGATACGTATTCACTTCAAACTGTTTTGAGTTACGCTTGCTTCAGATTCATATTGTGACAAATACATTTGTAACGTGAAGTTACCTAGAAATAATGTTATGTTGCATTCAATAAATCTGTCCAGAAAATAAGTGTATTAGTAAATAAATAAAACAACGAATACGCGAAGTCTGCAAGTTGTCTACCATGTGATGAGTAAACAAATTGTCTTTTAAGAACATATTTCGGCTTACTTAGGCAAAAACCGTATACTATAACATTGAGTTCCAACTGTGTCCTTGTGTGTTCTTTGATCACATCATAGACACACAAAAGAAAACGCATTACGTCCGTGGTCTATAAAATTCGCCCATATTTACAGAGAGGTACTAACATTGTTAAATAAATAATTTACGTTACTTAATATAAGAGGGCACTAATCAATCGTTAAATTGTTGATTGGAAACCTGGAGGTTTTTGAAAGCCAATAAAAAAAAGGCGGAGTTATAAAATTTTTTTTTTTTTTTTGAATTTTGTAAGAAACTATTTTGACAGAAAGATGTGTTCTGTTGAACCATTTCAGGCACCGAATTTTCAGATTTTTAATTACGGCACGATATCACAAGATATTGCGTGATTGCCTCATAAGGTTGTTGCCGAAACATTTTATATGGGATTGCAATCTCTAGTTTTTCTGCATTGAGTTCGATAAGCCTGTAAGAGTTAATTAAATAAACTTTGTTAGCTTTAATTTATGAACCACGTCCTCTTAAAACTACGTAAAACACATTATGATTTTTGCTACATGACCCGAAAATACCTGTTTGTAGCTACGCCCCTTTTACTCGCAACTGTTGCTATGGCCGAAAGCTTACACACGACGTTGGAAACAGACAATGCAAGTCGGGTCTTCAGAAACGTTCTATCGATCGTGGAACTAGTTTCAACTCTTCTCGTGTAGTACCCATCAGGACAATCAAATGCGGGAAGAGAAACAACAGCCTACGTCTCAACATCTTCATTAACGTCACCGCGTGTAACAGGTCCCGCATGCTTTAGCTACATTACGTGCATACATATGAACTACTGCGTTACGTGGGCAGCGCCCATTGGCTGGCTGGTTGTTAAAGTCTCCGGTTATTTTCTCGAATGGCCGAATCTCGCGGCAATTTCGTTTTGATGAGACCCTGAATGACGAAATAAGTAGGAGGGATTCGGGTAGAAAATTTTGTCTTGGTTTGTGAAAAACAAACGGGGAATATTAAAACAACCCTTCGTACAGAACTCAGACATGGCATAGAAAAAAATTAAGATGGTTTCTTTAAACCAGACATGGGCAAACTTTTAAAGGGGAGGGCCAGATAAAATAAAAAATTATGTAGGCGGGTCGAAAAAAAATTTAACAAAACACATTTTAATAAGTTATCAACTATATTTATTCGCCACGCTACCTATCTACAGACATATACTACGGCACTTAGTCTACGCGAAGTTGCGTGCAAACTTAGTTGGTATTAGATGATATAACACCGTACTTAAAAAGCAATGAGAAGGATACCGTTATTCTATTATAGCTACGCAAACCTAATGTTTTGGAAAGATCGTCAAGCGACGAGAGAGCATGTATGAAAGTTGCCCAAAACAACAAGCGGATCTCGCATAATACCAAAGGAGAAGCTTTCGCTATATTTGACAAGTCATTAATTTCTCTCAGATAATTGTTCTGCGTGATAAAATGCGTGAACTGAGGGAGCGCCGGAATAGGAAACAGCTAATGGTCGTGAACTGAGGAAGCACGAGAAAGACAAGGGTTCGATTTACACCTGAGGGCGGTCCTCGTCAGCTACTATTGAAAAATTTACATTTTCCTGGTACTTCATTTGAGGGAATAGAACTTGAACCAACGCTCAAACAGTTAACTAAGGAAAATAATAACACTCCTTCAGCATAGTCATTAGCTGGTGGACAGATTTTAAAATATTTTTTTATAACCTGTGATTAAACGTCTTGGCGCAGTGATACAAAACTCGCGAATTTTCGTGATTCTCTAGACGTTTGCATATCGTTAATATTAAGGATATGCAAACGTCTAGAGACCTTGTAGGCTAGATTAAGATTCTAGTTACGTCTTAAGCAAAAAATATAGTTAAAATTATGATTTTTATTATTCCATATTGCGTAAAACTACTAAGTTGTCTTTGGCTTCTAGCTAACCCTCAGGTTTTCTTAAATTTATATGATTTGCATAAATTAAATTTGAAAATATAGAACTTTTGACTTACTGGTGATTTTTTTTTTCAGATTTGTGAAAATGATGTTTCAATTTTTTTAAACAATTTACCGCAGCGTACACCGTGTATGTTACAATAAGAGTATGCCTAACGAAATAACCATAAAATGGAATTTTCCATCAGACGTCAAGCTGCGACGCTGTCATATTATAGGACGCAAAGTCCAATTCATAAAGTATGCTTTTTTTCCTTGCATTTTAAGCTACAGCAGTCTGCAGGAACTGTTTATAACATTGTTGCTTTAATTTTTTATTTATTTATTTAATTTTTTTTTTAACTAAATACATGCCGTTTTGAATGTATCAATCCTTCGTGGTCTGAAATGCATTTTCTCCTCGTTTGTAAACATGTTGGGGACACGTTAAATAGTTTCGCCTGCTAGAATGCAATCCTCGGTATGCGGCAGTCAGGCGGGTTGCAGCTCTTGCAGGCACCAATGTCTGTTGTTCAGAATTACTATTCCTCGAACATATCAGTCGGCGCGGTGGCGTAACGACTAAATTTATTATAGAGGCTAAACTGCTGACAACGACGATGCATGTCGAACATCCTCCAAAGGAGCTGCGATTGTCGCTTACGAATATGAGTAATAATAATAATGATTTTTAAAATAAATTAGTGCGACTAGGACTTAGAAGAATAGTTACAAAAGTGGTGTCGCCAGGATTTGTGTAAGGGGGAGATTTTACCTGAGAATAGTCTAATTAACACCGACCACCCCTTTGAAGTGGGTGGTTCGGGGGCCCTCTCCCTGATAAATTTGGTTTTCAAGGTGCTGAGTAGTGCTATTTTAGCAGTTTTCAAAATGAAGCATTGAATATTTTACTGGTAAAACTGGTAAAATATTTTTTTAATTAAATAATGTTCTTCAAAGTTAGTTACAGGGCCAGTGGAAGGGATTTATAACCCCTATCCCCCCCTTCTGATTGGCTACGTCGTCGAATAATGTTGTAAGCAAACAACAGCACTGGACGTAAATGTGAAATAAAACTATTTCGGCAGGATGTCGAGTTTATATCCATCACGAATTCAATTAACAAATAATAACAGCGTGCCAGGTTTGGACCTTCAATTGTCTCATTTATAGGGACCTGAAAAATTCGCTTTTTTTTTTTGCCACAAGTTATAATTCAAACAATGCAAGTTTGCCTCACGTTCGCAACTATCCATTGACTTATTTGATACATTCTGGAGCGCGCAGAGCCAATAGTAAATACGCAACTAAATGCAGACCCAATCACGTGGCATCAGAGTCTCAGCTAGCAGCCAATGGGCAACTGATGTCTGCAGGTCTGTGATCTCGCGAATTTTTCCGGTCAATTTTTGCTGAAGAGGCCGGCATAAAACGCCCGGATAGGCCCAGCTGTCAGCGGATTAAAACTTTATTATTTTGAGCTGATTTTAAATATAATTAATCACAAATCAACAATTCCCTTTCCGTGTTTCTCTACATAAACAGTAACTTACTATTACAATAATGTTTTCATCTTAAAAATATGAGTGGCTGTGAAACTGCTCACGCATATGGACTGAGTTATTATTATTGAAAATAGCCGTATAAACGGTCGCTAATTAGGTCTGATAGCCTAAAAAATGTGTTAACAACTACGAAAATTCCTTAGCTTCTCGCTAATTCATTATACCGGGATTTAAATACTGTCTCAGAAGATACCATTCAGGGTTATCGTAGACTAGGAATAGTAAGGGTATTTGTCCCACTGAACTTTTTTCTTTCACAAAGTGTAGACAACTGTTGTGCTACAGAACAAGCGATTCTGTGTGCGCGCGTGTGTGTTTAAAGGTTCAGTAGAACAAATACCCTTAGTACATTTAGTCTACGATGACACAAACACTCACATATACGTAATACATCCCGGTGTATCAATAATATTTGGTCCATAATCTGCTATTTTTCTTTAAAGGCTACATATTTTCTTTGTAGGATCTGTTCACGCACAAATCAGAGCGCATATATACCTACCCTTGCTTCGAAAAAGTTAATATATTTTAACAATTTCTATGCTATTTGATGTATCCTTTAGCTAGGAAATGGTTACACTCCTACTAATATTTATGCGTATTTTATTATTATTATTGTGTTTTCTTGCCTTCTCCTTCTTAGAGCTATTCTCTTCTAAATCGAAAAGTTTTAAAAATAACTTACCTTTTTCGTTCTCCCAGTTAGTGTCATCGCCCTCAAGGTAGCAGTTGAAAACGTCTGTCTCTGAACCAAACGTAAAAACAGATCGTCTAAAATTGCATATTTGTAGTAGTAAGACCAGAACTAGTTATAAACTGTTGGACAGTTATTTTATAGTTTCAAATACAGAGAAAGAGTTCTAAGCGGCAGTAATTGTTGTTAATGTACTGTGTCTACCTCGACTTCTTGCTGTAAGCAATAATTCTTTTACAAAATACGCATTAATAGTTACGCAAAATTTTGAAGGTTAAATTGTTAATGTCAAGAAACTTATATACATAAATAATATCCTGAGAACAATGAAATATTGACTAAATCATAGAGCAATATACAGAAACAAATAATACCAGGAAATGAGTTAACATTTTATAGAGAAGAGGTATCAAATGTATTCCGATGGTTATCCATTTATTGAAAAGTTTGAGTAGTGATTTTAGAATATACATACAATATTGTGATACACATATTTAAATATCTTAAGTGAATTATATGTGTTTTGGATAGCATTTTTAATTTTTTTTTTTTTACTTTTACGTACGAATAATTATGTTGTAATAAACATTATTTTAATCTTTACTTTTCGGTAAGAAATTTTCAGTCTTTATTACTGATGATTATAAACAGCATCACGTAAACAAACTGTCCTCGTGAACGTTATTTTCGAAAGGAAAAAAAGTTGCGATTTCAGAATAAAATATAAGGCAGAGAAAGCTTTCGCTATACAGTTTTTTCTATTAATTAATTAATTACATTCACTTACATTTTTTGTGCTTGAGAGTCTAATCCCCTTGAGCGTAGCTCCAGATCCCCACTTTAAATTACATCAAATACCTTGCCTAATATATTTGATTGCATTCGTTTCAAAAGAAGGAAGGCAGACATTGTCACTTATTTAACCTTTTGAAATCGTTACTCAAAACACAATGAGAAGGTGAAAAACTGCTTAAAAGGAAAGAAGTCAATAAGTTATCATCACAATAACTGATAAGCCTACTTTCCTCAAAGTGGGTGCAAACTAACCCTGAAAGTTAAAATGTTTTATTTAGACGTATGACACAAGAAATGTACTAAATATAAGTCAATATACTTAGTAATATGCGAGTATCCAGTTTAATAAACAAGAAAAAAAATTTTCTGAGGTGTCTTTTTATCATGAAGATAAAAAATAGCCACCGTTTTCAAAATATTACAAAAGGATAAATAAGAGACGCAAAAGTCAAGTCAGCTTTGTACGTAGTAGAATATGTACCAAATTTGATGAAATTCCTGAAAATATATAAGATAAATCACATTAAGCAAAAATATATCAAATTGGCTACGATTATGAAATTATGGTCATAGGATGAACGAAGTACACTAAAAGGAAGTCAGATTTGTATGTAGTATATGTGTACAAAGTTGGATGAAATTCTAAAATACGGTTCCTTAGATATCTACCTTGACCTGAAAATGTTGAAATAGCGGCCATTTTAAAACTATGAAAAGGGCGTAAATGGAATGTGCAAAAGTCAAGTCAGGTTGCTAAGTACTATATGTGTGCGACTTTTGATGAAATTCGGTCAACTGGTTCAAAATTTTTAGGGACACACACATACATACGTACTTACATACATGCATACATACATGCACATTCCACATACATACATAGCCTACATACATTCGTTATGTGATCTCATAAGCCTACTTTTTCCTTCGGAAAGTAGTTAAAAATCACTCAAGTAGTTACATAATTTGCAAGTCATTGCATAACACATTACATTACAGTAATAAATATAGATATAAATTTCGCGAAAAGATTTTTGCAGCACTTTGTTTCAGTGCCTTACGTGCGCACCTGCATCTCTGCTTTGTGGTCAGTGATTAGATGCCGTAACATCCAGCGTCTTGAGGTTAAACCCGCAAATCACAGACGTGATGTGTGGCAGTTATCCGTGTACTGATTGGCACAGTCAAATGAATAACGACTCTGCACAAAAGACTTGTCAATAGCCATAGAATTGAACTGCAGGTGTGCACGTAAGGCACTGAAACAAAGTGGGGCAAAAATCTTTTCACAAAAAATTCCTGTCCCTAGTAATAAATTACTAAGCATATTTGGCATTAACTTTGCAGTATCCAACTTTAGGTCATAATTAATTTATCTGGGAAGGTTACACGATATTTACGCAGTTAGTAACTAGTGTACTAGGGTTTTACGGCCTTTAACAGCGAGGCCGATGAGGATGAAATGAGATGAAGGAACAATAATTTAACATCCATACCCGAGTCGGGATTCGATACCCAGGACGTCTAGCACCTAACTGTCCACGCTGCGGACGCCGGCAAAACTTTAACCTCTTCATGCATGAATTTTCTATGGCATTAAAAAAAATTATTTATATCATAAATATTTAAAATGTATTTTAAAACATGAAAATGAACAACCTAAGCAAAAAAACTTTTAATAAAATTAAAAAAAAAATATCTGGCATCAATCGTGTACAACATGCACAAATGAAACTATTCTGATTTAACAAAGAAACCTTCCGAAACTACCAAATTTACTTTGAAATCATATTGCAAAACACTATTAAAGCTTACATAGCCATTTCCAAGTAAAAGAAAAATATAAAATGTTTTTAAAAACCATTGAAAATATCCGGCATCAAATG